>QEPC01010659.1:2568030-2614575 GCA_003113815.1 Sphenodon punctatus
ACTCCCCCAATCAGGGGGGCCACTACCTCCCTCGCTCTCCCCACCACCATCACCTCCGTCTTATCGGGGTTGAGCTTCAGTCTGCTCTGCCGCATCCATTCCATCACGGCCTCCAGACACTGGGATAGCAACGAGACAGCAGTCTGGGTCAGTTGAAAAGGAGAGGTACAGCTGAGTATCAGCAGCATATTGGTGACACTGCACCCCAAACCCCCTCACAACCTCCCCTCATGACATGGCAGTGTTACCAGTTAAGAACCCCAGTAACCCAACCTAGGATATCTTACGTGTCAACGGCCATGGTCCGAGATGCAAGCTGGTTCAGAGAAAGCCCAGTAGATAGCTGGGCAGGAGTCTCAGGCTCTTTGAGAGCGACGGTAAGGGTCAGAGGCCCACGCAGGCTCACTGCAATGCTAGTAGCTGCAAGCGCTAGTGACAAGAGATAAGGGCCTGGGCGTTTCCTTTTATAGCTTTGTTTATTAAGAATACATGTTGCAGGGTCCCCTCTTTGAATATGCCAAGTGCAGGAAATAAGCTGACCATTTCTTTATCACTTAGAGCATAGTCACCCCCACACTTTTTGCGCTTTTAGGGAGTTTCTTGCTACCGCCTAGCTGCAAATCTGGTCGGCTGAAGCTAGCTCTCTTCTTTCAGGCCTTCTTTGTTTTCTCAGAGATAGTGGCTGTCTGGGGTTATTGTGGCCTTGGAGATACATTTTTCTACTAGAGTGTGAGTTATTCACAGCTTTCTTCTCATGGACCTTCTTAATTTGTGCCAGCCTGAGGCTTATATGCACCAAATTAGCTGAACTGAATTTGTTCAGGCCTCATCCTTATGTCTCTGACCATGGCCAAACTGCCTAATCAATTCATAATATGATGGGACTGGCTTCTCTCTGCATGAAACCTAGGCTAGCTTTCACACTTAGACGCTCCTACTGGACCAGCTCTTCCCAGAACTGTTCCAGCTCATAAGGGGTTAACTCTGTCACCTTTGCCTTAGAATTGCCCAAAGCACAGAAAATACTTCATGAGGTTAGTCTGACTCAGCATTACCCCAAACTCAGGAATTCACTTAAGTACACCAGCTTAGTTAAAAGTTTATTATAAAAAACATTAATATATCATGCAAGATTGTGCCCAGAGTGCAGTAAATGCTTACAAGTTCAGTTCAGTCTTTTAAAAAAAATTCTCTCTCAACCATAATGGGAAAAAAAGCTGGATCCTGCATCTTGTTTCTGTTACAGTTACAAAATGTTTTCTCAGAAGAAATTCACATAGTTGGTCAAAAGTATCTCTTAAAGTCCTAAGCATGCCTTTTACACTGTCTGCTTCCTTTGAGTTGTTAATTAACTTAGATTGTCTTACCAGAAGTTTACCCACATGGCTTCTACAGCTTCTGTGTTGATGATTACAATCCCTGGAATACACACAATGGATAACTCTCTACCTTATCAGCAATTATAAGGGAAATGGGGAGTTCTAAGGGTTTCCTGTCTCATTCTCTAAACTTTTATTGTAACTTCAGTTCTGGCTTGTACACTAAGGTTTTCATACAATTTTTCATATCATGGTTACATTCCTTTCTTAATCTTAAATATGACACCAGACATGGCTATACAATACTAATACAGAGTAGTCATTTTTGAACATGTATGTAGATTTCTTGACATTACCACAAACACAAACTCTTAACAGCACTACGTCAGCCAAACGTTTGAAGAGTACACTTTGAACCCAATAGAAAAAGCATTTGAAACCAAAAGTAAAAGCAAGTTTTACTGATTTTTAAATTGCTGTAACTGCCTGATTTGCATGAAAGTTGGAAAGATTGTAGTCCTCACCCAAGCAATCCTTTCTGCCAAATTACAGACCAACAGGATAAATAGTGCCAAGAATGTTCATGCACTAAACAAAGTTCTATGCCTCTATAATAAATATTTTAGTTAATAAAATAGTGGTGCAGTATTTTTCAAGTATGAACCACTGATGATCCCTGCCTATTGTAACTTAAAACAGCATCATTCTTAAGAGTAAAAATACCGCCTAGAAATGTCTTACATTACCCCTTTCACCAAGTTAAGTTTTCCCATACCCATACTAACTTTTGAGTTCTCTTCCCTATCCCACCAAATCTTGTGTTAGTGACGGCTCTTCAATGGCTGCTCATCTCTATCCCATCTCAAGGATCTTTGCTTCCACATGCCATGAAATCCCTGTGGATAGCCAAGAGGTGGGTGCTTGCTCTGCCTTCTTACCTTGCAAAGAGGGCCACAGTGCAGATTCTGGTCTCTTTGGTCCCCACAAAAGTGGAAGGAGATGGAACCACTAAACCTAGTCAGGGGAAGCAGCCCAAGTCATGAGATACTCCAAAACTCACAGCACACTAGACAATATCAAGTTCAACTTTGACTTTTAATGATTTGATTCAGTACTAGACAAAACAAGTGAAAAAAGGGAACTTTTAAAAATCAAAGTTAATGAACAAGTAAGCTAGACAAGCTCAATTTTCAGCAACATCAGAACAAATGATTAGACAATTCAGTTCACAACAAGCTAGAAAAGTTTGAGTTCAGTTTGCTAGCATCTTGGACTATAATTTTCCATATAGTACACCATAAGAACAGTTATTTACACAAAGAATGGCCAAAACACAGATTGAACAATACAATTATGTACAAGTTCTCAACATAAAAATATGTAAATAGTCACAAAGACATGTAACTGAGGGGAGGAAGAACAAAAGAGAGATATCCGTGTTTAGAGAACCTTATTAGAAGGTAGTACAAAAATAGCCCAGACATTAACAATTGCACTACACTATATAGTTCAAATAGACAATTGGTGCACTGGCTTAGTACACAATGCACTAGCTTCAAAGAAAGATGCTGCTTTCACTAAGGCAGCTTGGGTATTTTTCACAATTGTTTTTAACACAAAGCCTATTAACACAATGATTGTTTTAATGCTACACTTTTACAGCAAAGACAAAACTAAAAATAGCAGCAGTTTCACATGGCACATACTTCCACAGGCTTACTTCCCATGGTTTATGCAATGCCTACAAAGTGCTCCCAGTTGAATATACGAGTAAAATTCACACTAAAAGTTTACCTGATATCAGGTATGCTAAAGTTTAGGTGTCCATGACCCAAAGTTCTCAGCATTTCTTCCATCCACTCCCACGACTAACTTAAAATAAAGCCCTTTTAGATTAGTAGGGAAAATACCTTTTAGTACAATGCATGAAAACTAAAAAGCAGCACACCACTATAGTGGTTAACCTTGGACGGTGTACATCTAGCAGTGTAACAAAGGTTTATGGAACAACACCGTAGGTCCTTGGTATGGCGAGTACAGCTATTAACTGTATTTTTAAAGTTAAAATCCTAGAGGCTGTTCGGATAAAACTATAGATGCCGACTGAAGACTGGGAAAGAAGCAAGAAACCGAGTCTTTCCTTCAGGTCCTTAAAAGCTCAGTTCAGCAAGATTGTGCATCCTTTCCTTGGCACAGTGTTGTTGGTTGGTTTTTTTGGGAATGGACATTTCAGTATATGGTAAGACTAACTGAACGGTTCATTTTCTTTCCAATGAGACGAGATGTTCTATTCTGTGCTGTAGATCTAGTAGTCATCCTGTCTGTGAAGAGCACTCTCTCTTCTGCTGCTGCTTTTGCCATTTGTGCCTTCTTCAGTTCTCTGAAAGATTAAGAATCAAGGTTTTCTATCTGATACAGTCAAGAAGAATTATGCTACAGATACTACAAAAAGTCCAAGCAATTCAAAATGTAAGCAACACTACCTCTGGTTTTGCACAGGTAGCCATAATTCATACCAAATATTTACAGAACCACAGAGCTTGGGAACTGACAAATATAAGACACAGAAGGACAAGTTAGGGACTCAGTTCTCCCACCAGTCCCTTGCTTTGAAGAAAAGTTACCAAAAAAAAAAAAAGAAAAAGAACTAAGCTTCTGTTGATTCTCAAACTTAAAATGCCTGTGGGTTGTTTCCAAACAAAGGAATAGCCATGTTATCAATTATAGTTCGGCAAATGCAGATAAATCCCCATTACAGCAATTGCAATTGGACTACCAAGTACGCGGTACTGTGAATTGGCACACAGGCTTTTTACAAAGCTCGTAAGACCTTGATTCAAATCCTGGTTTGTCACAAGCGATAATTAAGACAGAAGCCATAATTTTATGGTGGAAGTGAATAATCAGGAGAAATCCAAGTACAAGTTACCAAATATTGATGACATTAAGTAAGACAAAGAAGCAGAAGTCTTTTCCCATGGCCCTTTATGTGGAAATGAGTTACCAGAACAACATTCAGAATACCTAGATTTTTTAACATACATTGCTTGAGTCAAGTGGAAAGACGGAACCAATTTTGAAACTGCCCTAACTGGCATACTGGACAGGCGCATTCCTGCATTTTAAAGGAATGACATTTTTAAAACTGTGTCCCCCCAGTCTCCTCCGTAAAAAAAGTCTCAAATGGCAGTCTTCCATATAGGAGTGTTTCCCATACCATTAAAAGCACACCTCCATTTCTGAACCTTCTATTTTGCTATATAATAAAGAGTATACCATTCATTTAATAGTGTCATTCTATTTCTTGCACATCCCAATTGCTTTTATCCTTGTGTGGTCATCTATAGCGATGCCTATTTGACTTAAATGCACACAAGATCCTGTTAACATGATTTCAAACACCACTGTTACTCGCGTGGCTTTGCTAATTCCCTGGTGTTTTCTCTAGTCTCAACAAGCTTACAGCTACCTGCATATTTTGCCACCTCTTACTCAGTTATCCAGATTAATATATTCAAGACCTTAAAGACAACCCTAGTACTGGGCGCTGCAATAGCCCACTGCTCTTAGCCAGCATATAAAAGCAAAACACTTTTCTTCATCTCATAACATTTCCTTAGTTGTCTCAAGTCTTGGACAAAACTTTAGATGAATTCACTGACCTTTTCCCACTCTTATTGGCACAAATAACCCTAACAGATTAGCATGTAGCCAATGCAGTTGAATTCCTTAGATTGCTACATCTTGTGATCCAGAATGTCCTACGCAGTGTTAGCATATGACATGATTAGAAAGTGGATCCTAACAGGCAGTTGGAGGAGCAGATATATTTATATTTATTTATTATATTAGCCACCCCCTCATGCCTATGGCATCCCGGGGCGACTCACAACATTAAAAATAATAATAATAATAAATTGTGGGCCCCCCCGCCTAACACGGGGGACCTCCAGGAAGGGGCCGCCGGTAGACCGCAGGGATCGCTCTGAGATGCGGATGGCGAGGTGGTTCCCGAGGTATGAGGGGCCAAGACCGTGTAGGGCTTTATAGATCAAAACTAACACCTTGAATGTGGCCCGGTACACTATAGGCAACCAGTGCAGAGTGCCGAGTACAGGTGTTATGTGCTCACGCCGACCTGTCCCCATAAGGAGAAAGGCTGCCGCATTCTGCACTAGCTGCATCCTCCGGACCAGAAACAGGGGAAACCCCACGTAGAGCACGTTGCAGGAGTCCAGCCTCGAGGTGATAAAGGCATGGATGAGTGTGGCCAGATCGGGCCTGGAGATGTATGGATGGAGCCTCTGTACTAGATACAGCTGGCGGAAGGCAGCTTTGGCCATCGCCTTCACCTGCTGATCCAGACGGAGGTCCGAATCCAACACCACCCCCAGACTCCGAACCTGCTGGGCTACAGAAGGGCAGACACACCCCACCGGAGGAGCCAGCACCCCCCTCACCCTTCCCACCGCTATCACCTCCGTCTTATCGGGATTAAGTTTCAGTCTGCTCTGCCGCATCCAATCCGCCATGGCCTCCAAACATTGGGGAAGTATAGAGACAGCAGGACCTGGGTCAGTTGAAAACAAGAGGTATGCTGAGTATCATCAGCATATTGGTGACAACGCACCCCGAACCCTCTCACGATCTCCCCCAGGGGCTGCATATATACATTAAATAATAACGGAGATAGAATCGAGCCCTGCGGAACGCCGCAGGTCAAGGCCCAGGGGCTTGATGTTTCAGTCCAACACCACCTGCTGGCTTCTCCCCGAGAGGAATGAGCAGAACCACCCGAGGACGGTCCCGTCCAGACCCCCCAGATCTCGCAGCTGTCTCAACAGCAGCCCATGGTCCACGGTGTCAAATGCGGCCAAGAGATCTAGTAGGATCAGAAAGGTCGAACATCCTGCGTCCATCTCCCGGCGGAGATAGTCCACCAAGGCCACCAACGCCGTCTCAGTACCATAGCCGGGGCGGAACCCAGATTGAAAAGGGTCAAGGAAACCAATACTGTCCAGATGCGCCTGGAGCGGCAGAGCCACTGCCCATTCAATAACCTTCCCTAAAAAGGGAAGATTAGAGACGGGGCAGTAGCTGACGAGTGCACCCACATCCAGAGATGGCTTCTTCAGAAGGGGGCGCCCCACAGCCTCCTTGAGACTGGGCGACAAGCCTCCCCTGCCGGAGGGATGCGTTGACCACCCTCACCAGCACCATCCCCAAAATCTCCCTGGAGGCTTTCACCAACCAGGACGGGCAAGGAACAAATTAACAAAAAGTGGCTCTAACAGACCCCAGGACATCCACCGCATCGGCCGGAGTCACTTCCCGAAACTCCTCCCAGAAAGATCGACCAGACGGTGCCTCCAGAACCTCGTGCTCCTCACCCGGTGCTCCTCGCTGCCTCCAACCCAGTATCAGAAGTTACTCCAGATCTGAGCGATCTTGTCTGCAAAGTAGATGGCAAACTCCACACAGCAGGCCTGGAACAAGTCCCCATTCCAGGCGGAGGGAGGCTGGACTGATCAGCCCCCGCACCACCTGAAACAGCTCCGCTGGACGTGACTTCGCAGACGCTGAGGGCAGCAAAGAACTCTTTCTTTGCTGTCCTCACAGCCTCAACATGGGACCGCAGATGGGCACTATGGAGAAGTCGATCAGATTCGGAGCGAGTTCGACGCTAGCATCGCTAGTCTCCTGCCTACCTGTTTCATACACTGCAGCCCCTCAGTAAACCAAGGGGCCCTGCGGTGACGAGATGGAGGCAGAGAACGTCTCGGAGTCACCCTGTCAATGGCCTCCCCAGCAAGGTGTTCCAATGCTAGACCAGCACATCAGTAGAGTGGCCGTCAGGGTCTATATGCAATATATGCAGCTATTCCGTACAGCCAGTGACACAACATGGACTCCATGGGAATAGTTGTGAGGTCTTCGTTATTTTATTAGTCATGTTAATGCCAAAATTACTTTTAAAAGAGAATCAGCACAGCGTAAGGGCTCCCCTTTTAAAATATTATTATTAGGTGGAAGCTCATGCAGGGAGGGCAATAGCATGTGAAAGAACTATTATCCTTAATCAGCTTGCAGCATAAAGCCTGGTATTCCAAACCTTTAGATTCAAGGTGTTTCCAGCATATCCACAAGGGGGAGCCTCACACTGGAAATGACATGAATAATAGGAAATAGTGCGAAGCATCACAAGCAGTTCCTAGCCAAGTAAGAAAAACGTCCTAGAAAATGTTAGGTTATTATGGGTATATAAGGATTGAAGATGTTAAAAAACACCACTCATGATTTTATAGACCTCTATCATATCTCCTCTCGATTGTCTCTTCTCCAAACTGAAGAGCCCCAACCTAACAAGGGGGTAGGACGGGCATGGAAGGGCTTCTCATACGGGAGCCCTTCCATGCCCATGATAGTTTTTGTTGCCCTTCTCTGTACCTTTTCTAGTTCAGCTATGTCTTTTGAGATGCGGCGACCAAAACTGCACACAACGTTCAAGATGCGGTCACACCATTTATTCTCTATCCCCTTCCAAATAATTCCTAACATTCTTGCTTTTTTGACTGCTGCTGCACACGGTGCTATGGATTTCATTGTATTGTCCACAACCAGCCCCAGATCCTTTTCCTCAGTGGTAACTCGTGGCTTAGTACCCAGCATTGTATATGCATATTTAGCCCTTATGAATAGGTACTATGGAGGTGAGGGGTTGACTGCTACCACCTGCCTACCCCCCAACCTCTACACAAAGCCTTCTGGTCTACAGGCATCAGCCATTAGATGGCCACTGAATGGCTGCAGGAGCACTATGGTTAAAAAATTGTGTAGTGCCTGCTACAACAGCAGCTCTCACTTTTGTGGTAAGTTTTTTTTTTTTTATTAATATCTTTTATTCAAATTTCAAAACGTGACGCCTTCAGATGAGGGTGATGCTCTTGGGACTGTTCGAGCCACCAAGTTTGAATTAGATCCATGGCTGTTCTGGCTGGTTAAGGCCAGCCGGGTGACATTAGGGATGTTGCTGGCTGGGATAGTCAACACCTCGCTTAGGGACAGCAGTGTACCAGATCGCCTCAAGGAGACGGTGGTGCGGCCCATGCTCGAGAAGCCATCATTGGACGTTGACGCCCTGGCCAGCTATTGGCCGGTCTCAAGCCTTCCCTTTTTAAGGGAAGTTATTGAACAGGTGGTGGCTCAACAGCTTCAGAAGCATTTGGACCGGGTCAACTTCCTTGATCCCTCAGAGTCTGGCTTCCGTCCGGGTTATGGCATGGAGACTGCGCTTGTGGCCTTGGTCGACAACCTCTCCGGAGAGTTGGACCAGGGTCATTTGACCCTGTTCATTTTGTTAGCTCTCTCAGCTGCATTTGATATCGTTGATCACAAGTTGTTGGTGACTCAGCTACGGGACCAGGCAGGGATGAGCGGGGCTGTTCTTGAATGGTTCTGCTCTTTCCTGGTGGGAAACATCCAGAGTGTTGTGCTGGGTGATTAATCTTTTCCCAGGGACCTCACATGTGGAGTCCCGCAGGGTTCCATCTTGTCCCCTCTCCTGACCAATGTGTATATGCAGTCTTTGGGGGAGGTTGTTAGAGAGTCTGGCATAAGGGGTCATCAATATGCTGATGACACCCAACTATCTCGTTTTCATCAGACCCAGGTCCAGCAGTCTCAGTACTTACCCGGTATTGGTCAGCTGTGGGGGGACTAGATGAGGGCGAACCACTTGAAGTTAAATCCTGACAAGACAAAGGTGATGGTTGTGGGGAAAGCCGGGCGAGTGGTGGCTCCCATCATTGATGGGGTCCATCCTCCCCTGGTATCCCAGGTCCGTAGTCTGGGGATGCTCCTTGATCCACAGCTCCGCCTGGATGTCCAGGTGGCAGCTGTGGCAAAGGGTGCATTTCACCAATTACATCTGGTACATCTTAGGCCGTATGTCTCGGACTCTTAATCTGGCCACAGTCATCCATGCTTTTGTTACCTCGAGACTACTGTAACGCACTCTGCATGGGGCTACCCTTGGTGATTGTAGCTGGTGCAGAATGCAGCAGCTCGTCTCCTGAAGGGGACGGGCCAATGCGAGCACATTACTCCAGTGCTCCGTTCTCTTCACTGGCTGCCGATAGTCTTCCAGGCCCAATTCAAGGTGTTGATCTTTAAAGCCCTAAACAGCCTGGGCCCCACCTACCTGCACGACAGCCTCACCTTCTGGATTCTGGATCTACCTCTGCGGTTGGTCGGGGGCACCCTTCTTGAGGTCCCCCGGGTATCGACCATGAGGACGTTCTCGGTGGCACCGCAGCTGTGGAACTCCCTCCCGTTGGAGGTCTGCCTGACCGCTGACCTCCCCTCTTTCTGTAAGAAGTGTAAGACCTGACTTTCACCAGGCCTTTGCCGAGGGAGATGGGATGGGAGGGTTGGGTTAGGGTTTGTTGGGTGGGGGAGGGGGGGTTAATCCTGGGAAATGTTGATTTTAAATTAATTTTATTATAGATTTTAAAATGTTGTTAGCCACCCCGAGATGCTTGTAGCAGGAGGGAGGGGGTGGCATACAAATGCAACTATAAATAATTGTTGGGTTTGATAGGTGATTATGATAACTTGGAGTACATCCTCATTTTCTGGTGGCAAAGGGAAGGGGCACTGGAAGGGATTGGGGGACAGACATGACCTGACTGAGGAGGATGAAGATTGGGTTGTAGTGGTGAAAGGGAAGGTAGGATTTGGGAATGGACACAAACATTCGGCAAGGGGGAATAGGGTTTAGCTGTAAATCTGTGGAATTTTTTATATTATTTGCATCTAGATTTAATTGTATTGTGAGGATAGTAAGGGTTGACACTCACAGCTCCTCTTGTAAGACATAGGAGGTATGGGTGACTCCTGAGAGAGAGGCAAGTGTAGATAGGGGTTCTGATGTTTTATATACATGATTTATTTTTATTTTGTTCTTGTTATGAGAATCCCTAAGTCTTTGAGGACAGGGCAGGGTAGAAATTAAAAATCTCTAATATATTATTCTAAGACCATTAGAAATAGATGTATATCTGATCAAAGGTTTTGCACACATACTTCTGCAAGAGTGAATTTTTGAACTTTTCAGCATTCAGTTCTATCCGTAATTGCTCTGCACTCTTTCTAGCAGCAGACAGCAGCGCAGAATGCTTGACTAGAGCCACGGCTGAAGGTCTTTTTTCCGGATCTGGACTAATCATAACCTTAAGGGTGGAAAAGGAGAGAAGGGGGAGGGGGAAAAAAAAAAAAAAAAGGACTTAACTCACGGTTCACACACACTAATTGTCCCAGTATCTCTCAGCACACAACAAATATGTATTTAACACTTCTTACTTTTAACAAGCCCAGTAATTCTTGAGAAAGCACTTGTGGTATTCTAGGCAGTTTTCCTTGTCGAATTTCATGCCACTGATCCCCATTAGATGGCAGTGGTTCAGCACCAGCAGCACACACCACAGTTAGTGCAAGAGCAAAAATATCAGCTTTTGGCAAGTGAGCATAGTTCTGCAACAACGAAGGAAAAAATGTTTTAAATCCCGCAACCATACCAGAAACTAACACAAAATTATCTGCATTCTCACATTCAACACCACACTCGCTCCAGTGGTAAACATTTTAACACACTTAGGTTGTGGGTGGTATTTATGTGGGTAGTATTTAATGAGAAGTTGCAAAGATATTTCAACTTATTTAGCTTAATTCAGTAAGGCAGTGACAATACCTCTTGTAAGACTTCATTTGCAAGAAAACGGCTATCCCCTTCCTCCACTTGTGGACTACATACTCTAGTTACATGACCAAGATCACCTAGAGGAATTAAGGGAAAGTTACTCTCTCATAAAACAGAAAGGAGTTGTATTCTCTGCCCACTGGCATGTAGTGTCATGTTTGCTTACCTATTTTAAATACAACTTTGCTAGGTGACCATTCATCATCATCACCTTCTTCTGATGTAGTACTTGGAACAGATGTTCTTGATATGAAAATATTACCTGCAGGGGAACAGAAATAGTAAGGAATACAAATCCAGGTCTAACTCATTTGGTTTTACAACTACCAGTTTTATCTAGAGACAGATCAAAACCATAATGCTTGTTCCTTTGAGGCACAGCCTGTAGTAATAACTGCCACATGGGACGGAAGCCAAATATTAGGAGAGTCAACAAACAGTTCCACAAAAATCATCCAAGATAAACTCAACAGCAGTTTAATCATGCAAGCCAGTTTTAAACAGATCTCTTGGAAGGACTGAAAAAGAATACAATGAAGAATTTACAGTTATGAGGAGTGGCCAACTGCTTATTTTTCTGCTAGTCAGATTAAATTGTTTAAGGAAACTAAAAACAGAGCACATTGTTTAAATACGTACTGGGTTTTATATCCATATGTACCAGTGACATTGAATGAATATACTTTAAACCACGAGCCACCTGAAGTAAAAGATCTTTTAGTTCTGGTTCAGTGAAGTAGCGCATATTTCTATAATTTTCACTTATGGCATCAGCTAAACTGCCACCTATAACCAAAAAGAAAAAGATGTTCATCAGCTACAAACTTTCCATACACGCTTTATATTCAACAAGTTTCCAATACAGCAAAGGTTCGTCAAATGTAGCCCACAAACCACCTATCATAGAGTGGTGGGAAGCCCAATAGTACATACTGTAAACATTAAATATACTGCGTTTTCAGTTTCTTTTTCATATAGGCCAGGGGTGAACAAAGTTCCCACGCCCAAGAGCCACAGACCAAAATTTTCATTTTGTAGAAAGCCACAAGATGCATTACATTCAACAAGTGTGGCTTCCAGCAACCCCAGGACAGAACAGCACAGCTTCCCCCAGCCTCCTCCACATCCCCCATTGCATCTACACTCTGGCTCCCAGGTGGTCTGGCAGGTTCAGGCAGCAGCAACCATGCAGGGTATGTGCCCCTGCTCCACAGCCTCCAGGGGGATCCATCAGCAGAAGAGGCAGCTCTGCTTCTCTTGCTCCTGAAAGAGCTGCATGGGCATGGCCCCAAGGCAGCCAACATCTGGCAAGAGCTGCCTGCAAGCCACAAGCAGCTCCTGAGCCACCCTATGTCCACCTGTGATGCACACAGTTGCAGTAGTTATTATGTAGCTGTTATGGAATCCTGAATAAGAACAAAAAATATATGTCCAAAGATGGGAGGGCAAGTTACAATGTCCACAATACAAGAGCATGTCCTACAAGGGATATCTGATATTGTGGGAAATATAGTCATTTTCAGGATCTCCTGAATTATTACAACCTATGGAAGGGAAGAGTTACTTACAAAAGGAAGACCTGAAGGGTCCTTGTATCTAACGCCAAGTTACAAAAATGCAGAGATTTAATATTCGAGATTTATATTTATATTCCGAGATTTAGATTGCTCAGACAACTAGAACAGAGCTGTGTTTTGCTTGATCTTCCTTGGATGGCAAGCCATTTGCCTAATGTTTGGGGGGAAAGCATTCTGAAAAAACTTTCTGTAAATCCCCAAGCACATACTTGAAAGTCACTGATTCTACATGAAGTTTAAATAGCATCAGTTCCACATAGAGCATAGGACCAATTCAGAAGTAAAGCTACCCTTGTCCCCACCCTGCCTCTCCCCCCCTCCCCCCCCCAAGTAAACAGTTAGTACCTTTTAACTAAAAAATTTATTTCTCATTCATGGGTATTTCCCTTTCTACTATAGATTGGAAATGGTAGTGAAACAACTTGTCCAAGATCACAAGACCATTAATTGGCAGGCAAAAATAGGACAAATCTCCGCACCAATATTTCATATGAAGCCGTTTCATAGTGAGCATGTTCCCAGATATTAATAAGGAAGCTAAATCAAGCAACTTAGACCAAATTTTCCAGGGAAAAGGCAGGTGTCAAAACTGGAATTCCTTCTATCATGCTGATTTGATTTTGACGTCAAAGTCATCCATGACTTACTCAATAAGCCACTCCTGGCTTATTCCAAAGATGCCAAAATCATCAAGTCATTAAATATTTTTCTTTTGGTAGTTTAACAGCATAATCCAATTTATAATTACTGTAACTTCAAATGGAAGGTTGTGTGTAATAATGTAAGTTTTGCTTACCATTGCAATACTCATTTTGTATAAGCATATGATCATCTTCTGCCCATGCAGAATAGTATCGGACAACATGAGAATGTTGCCCCAAAACAGCATGAGCATACACCTCTCTTAAAGCATTCTGTCTATTATAAAAACAAAACAAGTACACAGTTAGTGATAGCTTAGATGAACAGTAATGTTTAGATTTCTAGAAGCCTCTGTTATAACCTATAAGATCCTTATGTTGGCCACAGGTTATTCAGGCAGTAGCTATGTTCACTAAGACCACTTTCTCACATGCGTTAACATGCACTTGTCAGCACCATGTTACTATGCACTCCTCAGCGTGTTAGATCTTGCCTTTTTATAATTTCCAAGAGCTTAATATTAGAAGGTAAAAAGATTTTTTTCAAAATCAAACACAAAACATTAAAATTGTCATTAAGCAATTTTTTAAAGTTTTATTTTATTTTTTAAAAGCTACCAACTGTAGCCATCTGGACCCGAGATAAAGGATGCACTATAGTACCTAAACTTAAAAATGGAGTATTTACATTTGTATGAAAGAAAAAAGCAACATTTGTTCATATATCTCCAAGTTTATATTAAGCATTCTCTTGAAATACTGGAAACCTGAAAGAATCATGCAAATACACAAGGACTAAGCAGAAGTGGCACCCAGTATAATTCCCTATTACAAAGTTTATGTGGCATTTTCCCTATAAGATCAAGATATTTTATGAACAAGTTTAGCAAGCACCACCACTCCTATAAACAGATACGTGTCTATTTTAATGTAGGAAAAGGTAATCAAGAGTGACTTGCTCATGATCACACTAAATTACAGTTTGGTCTAGAGCCCATGGCTCTTTTAGTCTTTTGTATGAAACACTTAATTACTCTCCAAACCAGAGGCTAAGTAAAATAAGTGTATATGAGTTTAAGCATGCTAGTTGTAGAACATATGTAAATAGTAGGACACGTGTAACTATTAGAAAATGTGTATTTAAAAGATGATTTTTTCACATACATATTGGCATAAATGGGATATATAAATTAACAAGTTATCGGCATTTAGCTTTTACTGAAATACAGCACACTCATACTTACTCATCAACTGAGCCAGCTAAGGGTTTCTTGGATCGTTTTATAGCATAGATACAACCATCAAGCCTTTTTACACATTTAAATACTGAACCAAATTCTCCAGACCCAATCTTCTCCAATTCATGAAACTCTGTTGCATACCGTGACTTCATATTACTTTCTGTTATTGTTATCCGCTGCAAAGGTACAACAAGACTTAGATATGTATGAATATTCTACCAGGCTAAAAAAGCAACACTGTGTGTGAGTGTGTTATACCTTGGCAGGCCTGATAGTTTCATCATCAAGCTCTCCATCACTTGCTTCCATGTCCTCGCCACATGAGCTTAAAGTTAAAATCTAGTTACTTTTGTGTTTTAAGTATTTGTTGAATAGCCCTTAAAGTAGGGTCAACAAAAATTCCAGCATTCACATCCTAACCAAGATCAGACAGTAAAAACCAAATGCCCTTCAGATGTTTAGCACTGGCACAAGTTCCATAGAAGTTAGGGTATCCACATGTTCGTTTATTAGATGTTTGACCCCCACTGTACATGCAGCCCCCACTCACAGCAGGGTCCAAGGGCATGAGTGAATGTGGATTAATGTATGCCCACGTTCCATCAGTTAGGTTGCCCGCAAGCTCCTCAAGGATTAGAGCACTCCGCAAAGCTATCACTTCCAGACCCTCTCCCTTTCACTGATACACATGTAACATCCACCTTAAAAGCCCAATGCACCATTTTCAAACATGCATTGTCCCAGCTCTTCCTGGTTGGGCCCAACACTTGCTCTTTCCAAACTGCTGCATTTTCCATAACAACTTGCGGAGGATTAGCATCACCGGGGCCAGGGCTCAAACTGACGGCCAGGCAACAGCCAGCACCAGCTGCCCAATCAACCACAGCTGGATCCTAGGCACACTTCCCACCCCTCACTGCAATCATTCCCACACACCTTCTGTGAACACTCTGCCAGATTTACAGAAGTAGGACTGGGAAAATGTCTCCCTGCCCATCCTACCACCCAACCAATTTTGCCAAGCTGCCCTCAAAAGGAGCAGGCACAATAGTTAAAATACATTTTTCATAATCCATGCTTCTTTGGATGTTTGGGGGGAGGGGCGTTATATGGCATAGCAATACACCATTTTGGGGGCTGGCAGGAAGAGGGGGTGTGGGTACACCTAAAAAAGGGGTAGGGAGCAGGCGGCTGCTGGCCATGGGCTTGAGGGCAGCTTGGAAAAAGGCCACAGTATCCACCTGGGTGCAATGGGAATGGCCGTAGAAAAGCCACCAGGTAAAGGCTGGGTGCTAGCCATTCCCAGAGAAGATGCTTGCATGCCTGTGCTTCCTATTGCCATTCCAAAACTTGGCTAGCCTGCAAATCCCAATAGGAAATGCAAAAGCTGAGGCCTGCAGCCAGCTAATCTACAAATACCAATGGGGAACATATGTGGAAAAACCACTGGCTGGGTGCTAAGGGGAAGGCAGATGAATCATAGGGGGAAACAGTGGCAGAAACATTTTTTAAAGCCTTTATCAATACCACAATTTTTTTATTTTATTTTTTTTAAATTGTTCACCTCGCAGAGTGCTAGTCCGGAAGAAAGCAGCTGCAGCAGCTTCTTCCCATAGTTTAGCATGGCAGAAAGGCGAAGCAGGGGCAGAAGAGAGGAGCGTGGCGGGAAATAGGGCCTGCACATTTATTAGGCTCTACACGTGAGTGGGGGTTGCACGAGCCGAATATAATCTCATTTATTAACACCTTTAGTGGGATTTACACCAGTTTTAAGATGCAGCACCACTAAACAGTACAAGTATCATGAGACCAGTTTGCTAAGTAAGGGTCAGTATCCCTCTACGACGGTCTTCTTGCATATGTACAAGCTTGTTTTTCTCTTGCTCCTATTGAAAATTTGAATAGGGTTTATGAATCAATATGGATGCTTGCTAGTTGTCCAACACATCAGAACCTCCATTCTGGTTCCCAATCCAGTATTATTTAGACAGACTTTTTGTCATTTGACTCAGCTAGTTGCCAATTCCCTTCCCAAACAGCTGCAGGCTGAAAAACATTGCTCCCAGTTGTTTCTTACCTCTTCCCACCCAAACCAAGACTTAGGGTAATTTCAGACGTGACGCCACCAGTCAACCACGCTGGATCCAGTGTAGCGGCTGTGATGGGTGGCACGTCTGTTGGAGCCCCGTCAGATGTTCACCACGGTGAATTCCTGGTGGGGTTCAAAGCTAATCACGGTTTTGGGGGTGAGGTCGGCCTCAATTCCAGAACTGTGGTTAGCTGAACCACGATCAGGAAATGGGCAAAAGTAACGTGTTACCTTGCCACGTTCCTGAGCATGGTCTGGACCGCGGTAAGGGATTGGGCACAGCAGCCCATCTCCCTGAGGGCCGGCTGATGTGGGGGGGGGGGGCTGTGAGGCCACACGACCCCACCCCCTCCAAGATTCCCCTTCGTGATGAAGCCGGCACGCCTAAAGGACGGCCAGCGTCATCACTGACCGGGATCCAAGATGAATCCCGGTCCAGGTTTCAGCATGTTGGGCCTGGAGGCCCAGCACGTCTGAAATTACCCGTAGGCTGCTTTCTCACGGTACCTGGGAGGGGGTAAACGTCTATGAGGGCATCGCAGTTCTATTTTCACGGGAATTAGCACATGTAGGAATGCGCTATTCTGCTTTCCTCCCACGAGAATACTTGCACATGACCTGGTCCCCTGATGTAGCTCCTACAATCATGAGTGTTGTCACGGGACAAAAGTGGAATAACGCATTCCTACGTGTACTAATTCCTGCAAGAATAGAGTCGCGATTGCCCTCATGAAAGTTCGCCCCACCCCCTTCCCGGGGTAACATGGGAAAGTAACCTTAATTGCTCCAGATATACCTTCCAAGTGACAGGGCCCCTGCTCCCAGTCCTACAAAATTTAATTCAAACCCATTCTAGATCTACATACCCAGGAATCTTCCTAGTTCTCCTTGAAACTACATAGCCTGGGGGGGGGGGGGAGGAAGGAGAACGTATTCATCTGTTTTGTATTTATTTGCAACAGTCAGATGAATAAGTGATCAACCTATAGAATCCAAAAGCTACTTTTCACATAACACACCTTAGTTATACATTTAATTCTAGGGAATTTAACAGTTTTGGGCAATTTTAAAATACAGCTAAAATTGGTGCAATAAGCTTGGAAAAAAGAATATTTGAGATACTCACTCATTCCAGTGTGTTCTCTTTCTCCTCCGACACTGTCCATCTGAAGACTGAAGGAACAGGGAGTCGGGAGTAAAAGGATTAATGTTCACATGAGGTGTCTGTCTGACATCAGACTCCTGTTTTTCTAATTTTCCAACAACATTCATGAAGAGAGAACCACCCCGGAGTTTAACTGAGCTCGAGCCCATTCCTTGAGCTTTGCAAAGCAAACTCTAAAAAAAAAAAAAAAAAAAAAAANAAGAAAAGAAAAGAGAGAGAAAGCTCATTAGTACTTGAGGAAAAAAAATATCCCAGAAGTTCACAAAGTATACTTTTAAGTAGGACACAATATTTCCCAAACAGCAATTAAAATAAAATGACTGCCCCTTACTCAAGATGCCTTTAGTCAATGTAAATGCAATTTGGGACATTTATTAGACAGATGTAAAATTTTAATCCTTAGTCTTGATACAGACAATACCAAAGAAAAGGCAAAGTATCCAGCAGTACAACTTAACATGCTGTTTTTTTTAAAAAAGGCAAAGCAAATAATTCAGAAAATTACTATTTGCCATGAATAATCAATTCAATGTGGTGTCTCAGTTAAGAGGATTTCCCATTTGTAGGCCTAAGCCCTTCCTTTTGCCAGTTCCCCACCAGCTTTCTGAGATTCAAGCAAACCTCCTGGCTTGCTGAGGAGAGGCCCTACAGATGAGTTACCCTGGAAACCCAACCAGCTGAGGCTGAATAGTGAGGAGAGGCCCTTGGTTAACAGTGACCTGTCCTCGACTACTTATTCAAAGATAAAGACCAGGGAAGTGCAGGGCAGATAGTCTCCTTACATGCTGGTCCTGGAAGGCGATGTAATGAGCAAATTCTGCACCTGGCCCAAATTAGTAATGTCAAGAGCTTGCTGGTTAGGATGGTAGTCATCTGTGAGAATCTGTGTGAAACTACATATCCTCATAATGTTGGCTCATGTATGTCCTTTGTCTGAACCCTATATAAAGGTAATGGGGGCACACCGCCCTTCAGACTCTTTGTCCTGCAAGCTATTTTGCGTCTCCTGTGGCCTATGTTAGTCTGTGGCCAATATCACACCTCAGATAATAAATATTGTACTGGCATTACCCTTGTGTTCAGTTCCGTTGTCTCTTCCCTTGGGGGCTAGCTATCGGTTCAGGCCACTTGGGTACCTTCTCCAACACCATTTCAATAACATACTGAAATATGACTAGGTTGCTCTCATAATCTACATATGAGAAACATAGTAAAGCCGTGTCATGTTAGAGCCATATAACATAGTAAGATTTTTTTATATTTTTTTTAAAAAGCACAATGCAAGAAGCAGTTGTGTGTTGTATTGGCACCATACCAGGCAAATACGTATTTATTTATTTTTTGGAAAAAATTATGCTGCCCTTCCCACAAGGCTCAGGGCAGCTCACAAGATACAAAACTTAATTTTTGAAGTAGGTTTAAAGTTTCTATATTATTCTAAAACAGCAATGGCCATCTTTTCAGTTTGCCTTAAAAATGCTCTCAACACTTTTGGTAAACCCTTTGACATTTGTTTCACCACTTTTATAGTCTTTCACATCCATCTTCTGGCACATTTTCTGTATTTAAGGAAATTTGTTTTCCACTTCATTGCATTTTCCATGTACAAGGGGTGGGGGGCATAGCTCAAGTGGTTAGTTAACCCCAGTTCACTTTGTCATTCCTGCTGCCAAAAGCCCCGGTGGCATAGCAGCACATGCAGTTTTCCCGTTGAGGCCTTGGGGGAACATTCCTGGACCTGGCCATAGGAGGTGATGAGCTTGAATCTCATTTCTGCTGACTGTACTTCCTATTCACAGCTTCCCTTTTCAGAGGAAAGCAGGCCTGCTCTACAAGTAGTAGGAGCTGCTACCTAATTATACAAATACGCCAACAGAGAGGGTGGCACAAAACTACAGCAGAGGGCTAAAACCCAGAAATGTTAGAGCTTCGTATTCACTGGCAATGAGGAAAGCAAAGCGAACATGGGTCCCTGGTGGTCAATCAAAAGCATAGCTACTCAGCCATGCTGCTAATCCCACTACAGTTCTCTTGCAAACAGCTTTATCAGTTATTATTATTATTATTATTATAACAAACATTTATATAGCGCCGGTCATGTACCCGGCGCTGTACAGAACATAGAAATAGATGCGGTCCCTGCCTGTGGCTTACAATCTAAAAGACAAGGAGGGGGAGACAGGGGAGAAGACAAACATTCAAGCTCAAGCGGATATGAAGTCTCAGGTGCGTGTGCTTGGCTTGGTTACAATCAGGTTGGTTGCAGCAGTCTGCAGCAGAGGGCAGACAGTAAGTATATGGGGGAACGACTAGCAGGCATTGGGAAAGGCAGCGAGAAAAAAGTGGGTCTTGAGGAGGGATTTGACGGAGCGGAGGGAGGGGGCAAGGCGGATGTGGGTAGGGAGAGAGTTCCAGGCATGGGGGGCAGCGAGGGAGAAGGGTCGAAGGCGGTTATAACACACAATTGTGCAGCAATTCCTTCTCTATGGTTGCTGCATTATTAGTGCAGTAACTGCTCCTGGAGGCAAAATAGTTCAGATGGTAGCTTTTATTGGACCAACATCTGTTGGTGAAAGTATGCAAAGCTTTTTATCCAATAAAAGATCTCATCTGAACTACTTTGCCTCCATCTCTTACTTCTGGAACCAATACAGCAAACCACCCTCTTTCTCTCTAGGTAAATGCTCCTGTAACTCAGCTGTTGTATAAAGCCTTAAATTGGGGTTCTGAAGGTCCAAGATGCAAATCTGGTTCTATGAGGGTGTGGCACATCCAGATGCAACTGATTCCCAACCACCCCCATTCATTTATATTTAGTATACACAATGAGAAAACAGTCTAGCATGTTCGTAAAAGACCTTAAACAAATTAAAAGCAGAAGTTACAACAAGACTCATGTATGCAACAAATAACTGAACACAGACAAGGAGGATGGAAAATGGAAATTTACTCTCTAAAAAAAAAGACTACAGAGCTGGTATGCCACTCCTCAATCAAAACCCCAACAGAAATAGAAACACTTTAGGTTTTCATGTCTCTACTTTCACACTTAGTGAAAAGTCTATTTCTATGGACTTGAACTGTTTTATTTCTTACTAGTCTACAATTAAATAATCTGAACAGCAGAGTTAAGATTCCATAGAAATTGTCAGATGTCTCCTGTGATAGGCAAGATGTGCTGAACTGCATGGAACAACAGGGTAGCAGTAAAGCAGAGAAATTGTAGGTTGAGGGTGAAAATAGACATGCACATAACACTGGTTTAACATTTCTTATGCATGTTGCAGGGCTGTATTGGCACCCTATGCAGCCCCACAACATGAAGAAGAAATGTTAAAGTGGTGTTAAAGCAGAATGAAGGTGCATCCCTGTCTTCACCATGGGTTACCTAAATTCCATTCTTGCTGGGATTTGGATCAAGGGGTGGTTATAGTCTGCATAGCTATGCAGGTATTCTATGCAGTCAGAGATTGATATTATGTATACACCATGTATGTTGTCCACTAAATGAATTCACATTCTATTCTGCAGCCAAGTATAGGGATAAAAGTTATTAGTGAGCGTAGGTTTGCACGAGGACTCAAAAAAAAGAGAGAGAGAAAGATGTACCCTTAATATGCTGACCTAAGAATTCATACCGGTTTACTTCGATTCAAGATCAATATAGGTCACCCTAATGAAAGCAAACCAAACAAGGGTCTTTTTGCACTGCATAAAAATAAACAGCATCTGATTATACTATCTGTTAAGCATGTTTGTAGTGATGCAGGGCAACTAAAGATATAGTTACTTGTAAAAACTAGCTCAATATTACACATCTTAATTTGACCAAGATTATAAGATCTAGTGCTACCCTGAAGCCAACTTTTCAGACAAATTTCCTTATTTTCATACCTTAGAAATTTCTATTTATGAAAGACAAGTACCTCCTCACCCATTGCCCATCCATCATGCATGTTGCAGGCCTGCAACGGCATGATGGGTGGAAAGGCGCTTGTCTAAAGACACCCATAGCAAGCAGACAAATTAATCACTTATTTCTGATATGCTTCTAGACTTAACTATCTTCAGATTTCTGCACACTATGAAAAGTAGGGGAATAATTGAATAAACTGAGGGAATAATTACTTTAAAGAAACTAGCTTGAAACAAGTCAAATATTCTTTAAGTTTAACAAAAGTTTAGTATCTGCAAGGCCATCTGACAATACTTGACATTTAAAAGACTATTTTTTAAGTGTACCCTGTTCCTATAGGGAAGACAACAGAAATGGACTACGTAGAAAGCTGTCAAGGTACAAAGCAGAAAGAGGTATTGCTCATTCAATATAACAGTTATTTTAAGATGCCTACATGTAGATAAAAATTCAGACTATGACTATAAAACAATTTTCCACTGCCCTGCAAAGTCTGGAAAATTCCTATTACCCTGACAACTTGCTTCTGCAAATGCATTTGGTCCTGATTGGGAAGAGGGAGTAACCCTTTTGCTGTTTTAGCATACTGCAGCAAACAAAACAATCCAAGTTTTCTGGTTAATATTGCCAGGTACTACGCTACAATTTTAGGATCAAGAAGAATCCAAAGGAGTTTTCTAACAGTTGGCAACTGATCATCTATTCTGAAATGGGGGGGGAGGGGGAGAATTGCTGTGTCAAGATTTGCAGTTTAGTTACATAACTTTACTGACAGTTTGTGGGGCAGGTCAGAGATGCCAAAATTTTTGTCAACAGGCAAGCCAATAAATTTATGTAATCAATCCTGTAAAGGGACCAGTACTGGAACCATGGACGGGAAAATCTTTGATTATACTGTTGGCACAGATGAATTAAATGTGGCATGACGGAGTTTTTCACTGAAAGGTTCTCAGTTAAGTTACAATCAAACAGCAACCACTGACATAGCTCTGCTCTTAAAGAGCCCTATGGTAGGTGCAAGAACTGTCTGCATCAATAGGTCAATTATTACAAATCTCTTTAGACAAAATGAAAAACAGCCACCCACAGATCTGGAAGAAGCTAAAGCTTTTATGGCAGGCATATTGGATTAAATTATCTCTGCACATCGCCATTGTTATCCTCCTGTTTGCCAGTAACTGGCTTTTTACAACACTCTGCTCATGGTCTGGAGCTGCTCCTAGCGGGCAGGCGAGACAATTCTAGCTAGTGGGACGGGAGTATTTGCTAACATGACGATGAAGGCTGCGACCAAATTTACTCCGGAGTAGTCCCACTGAAGCGGTTTATGGATCGCGACCAAAATCTTTAGGGTAACTCACAGATAAACAGGATACAACTACTAATCCCCACCAGTCTGCCGAAAACTTAGGGTGGCCACTACTGCCAAGCCCCACCGTGTTTCTTCTCCAAACGTTTCTCCCATCCACCCACCATACGCTACTTTTGGTAGCGGGCATGAACAGGCTGCTCGGACTCTCTCCCCCGTGAAGCAGCGGTGTCCGTGCGAACCCAAGGCCCAGCGAGATGCTCCCACCCATGCCAAAGCCAGCCAGCACCAGACAGAGAAGCCCTGCTCAAAGAAGGGGATGGTGCTACCAGCCACCCTCTCACCACAGGTTCCCCCAGTCGGAATCTTCCCCAGGGGAGCGCAAGCCACTAGCAGCTCAGCCTCCGCTACACGGGGCACCAGCCGCCGCCTCCCCCCGCCCGTGCGGACAGCGGCGATTCCCAGCCCCGGCGGCCCCTGACCTTAGGCGTGTGCGGGGTGTCGAAGAGGCGCAGCTTGCGGAAAGTCTTGTGGGGCGGGGTGCCGGGGTATTCGGGCAGGGGCGAGTCGAGTGCCTGCTCCCGGTACCCGCCCGAAGCGGGCCGCGGCGGCGACTCCCCGCACGGCCCCGGGTAGCGGCGGCCCTTGAAGGGGGGCGAGGGCGAGCCGGCCATGAAGTATGCTCCGGGCGACTTCACCGGGGACGATGAGCCGAACCCCTCTTCCTCCCACGAGTCCCCCTCATCCCCGGGCAGCGCGGGGGCCGCCCGTTCCATCATCATCTCCTCCTCCTCCGGCGGCGGCGGCAGCAGCAGTTCCCCGCGGGCCGGGGTACGGGCGACCGAGAGCGGCGAGTCCGCCTCCTGGAAGGCTGAATCCTCTCCGGTGCTGTTGCCGCTGCTGCCCCCCTCCTCGTCGTCCTCTTCCTCCTCCTCGTCCCCCTCCTCGCAGTCACTGCTGCCGCCGCCGCCTCCGCCGCCGCCCGGGAACAGCAACTTCTGCCGGATCGGGGCCGCCGCTCGCCGGGATAAGAGGCGCCGCGACAAGCCCGGCTGCTGCTGCCGGCTCAGGAAACTCATGGCTGCGGCTCCGGCAGCGCCCGCCTGCCGACACCAACCGGGTTCCTCGGTCCGGACCCCACTGCAGGCGCGATAGACAGAAATCGCGTCTCGCTTCGCTCCCGGTGCCGCCTGGCCCAGCCCAATTCAGTCCCGATCACTCGCTAGCGAAGCTCCCACGTAGCCCGGCTCTCCCCGTTCAGACTCCGCGGCTTTCCCGCGACCGTTAGTCACGTGACACTCACGCTAGCCAATCACACACGCCCACTCAGTTTGAAAACACGGAAGGCAGGGGGCGTGACCCGACAGGATTACGTCATACGACCATTTGGCGCGAATAGGGACTGGAGAAGGGAAGGGCTGCGGCGGGGAGGTGGGAGGAGAAGACTATGAGCGCACATGGCGGCGGGATAGAAGCTGGGGCATTCCCACACAGGCTAGAGTAGCCTCAAGCGTGAGGTCCCCTAGGGGCGAGAACCAGTGACCCTGGAGCTGGCAGATTCCTGTAGAGGGGGCGTATCTGACCCGGGTGGGGGTGAGTCACCGGAGCAGCCGCCCTTTAAACACCACCTCTTGCTGCTGCTCCCCCTGCAGCCGTGGAGGGGGAGGGAGCCTGGAAAATATCTCTGCCCACCTAGCCCAGACCGGGGGGGGGTCTTCGCCTACTTAGTAGCCGCCCAAAGGTCAGCCCACCTGGGATGGGGTCGCCCCGCAGTGTCTCCACGTTGCACCCCCAGCTCTGCCCCATCCCCTTCAATATCGGAGCCCTAGTGCTACCCTGACAGACGCTGCAGCCTGGCCGGAGCGGCAGAACTATACTGTAACGCTACAAGCCCGAGCCGCACCACGCCCTTCCCAGCCCCCGGTCTGGAGAGTGCGGCGGCAAAGCACACTGTAGCAGGACTGGGGCAGAGGCGGGGCCACGCGCTGTTTAAATGGCCCTCGCCCGTCTCCCTCTTCCCCGCCCCTGTTGAAAGGAAGACGTTTGCAATAGGCAGGCTGCGTGACTAGCCGAAGCAGGAATTGACTGGGCCAGACAAGCCTCATGCTTGAAAGGGGAAATTCCCTCCGACCGCGCTGCCTTGCCTAGAGCTGTTCAGCCCAATGCAGGCTTGGGGTGACTGGCAGAACTATTAAAATAACATTTAGTCCTTGGTCCTCAAACCTCTTACTCCAAAGCCGCCTTTAGACTGGAAAGGGGTGTCTGAAGGTGTGTTGACACCATCGTATAGAGCCACACGTGTTTCCTGTGTTGCAGTACTTGGATGCCACAACTGCCTTTCCAAATCCAGCCTGCCTGCCACGTGTGCCAGAAGCTCTCCTTGCAGAAGTGCTCCCATGGAATTATGGGAGTTGTAGTCCATGCAGGAGAGCAGACAGGTCTGCCCCAAATCCTCTGCTCTGCACTACAGCTACACAACTCGTTCTTCACTGTTCCACCCCCTTTGGGAGAGTGCAAAGGCAGTGTGCAGCAAGGAACTAGCTGTTTGGTGGCAGCACTGAGTGGAGGATTCAGGGTAGACAGACTGGAAATGGCTGTGAGCACACCACCCAATGCCTTTAGACACACACTGTTAGCACAGGGGAAACACTTAACTGCTTGCACCTGAGATATCCTGGCAAACAACGAGGAGCTAATGGGGGGGGGGCACAAACCAGTAGCCAAAAATAGTGACAGTGCTTAGATACAATGCACAGTCACATGACAAATGTCTTAAGCATCTGATCGCTGTTGCCTCTGAAGACACCCAAAAAGTCTCATTGGAGACTATGAGTCTATTTTGGTTTCTGGGTTTCAGGCACATTGTCGTACCTTAGCAACTAGCACAGCAGACTTACTTTCCTTTGAAAGATGGAGAAATTTAAATAGTCTAATTAAGAATATAAGAAATGATACTTCTTATATTCTTAATTACACTATTTACATCAATCAGACCAATATCAAGCCCAGCATCTTGTCTCAAACAGTAACAGTTTCGGTTGGTTCAAAAAAGTGAACAAGTCACAATGGTGAACAAGATCCATTTCCTGATATTCAATTCCAGCTCTGGGCAACCAGAGGTCTCTTCCCCTGACCAACATGGCCATTTCTGGACCTATCCCCAAAGAATTTAGCCAAACCTTTTTTTGAAAGAGTTGGATAGCAAAGTATTTCCAGTCTCTTGCAAGATAGGAAGAAAAATCTAAATGGCAGATTATTTTTTTTTAATAAATAAAAAACCTTCCCGCCTAATCCAGGAAAAATATTTCATTTGCTTAATCTATAGTTCTCACTTTTTACATACCTGAGGAATGTCCCTGTGTAGCCCAAAAGCTTGCATATTATCAGCAGAAGCTGGTCCAATAAAATATATCATCCAAACTGCTTAAGTCTCCCATCTCTTGCGTTTAGGACAAGCACAGCACTCTGTAGGTCACATCTTTCAGGGGGGGAGGAGATGGAACAGTAACACCAATTCCATTGTTTTTCTATTTGTTTCTAGAAGTAGAAAACCCTAGTGAACTGGGCCAGTGGATAGGGTTCCCCACCCCTCTCCCCCCAGGCACATCTGTAGCCCTCAGCCAGGAGTTCTACACATGTATTGCATTCAATTCTAATCTGCATTCATATACTATTTAATACAGCACCATATTTATCATGATACTTCGTAAACAAAGGCAAGACCTACAGCTAGTCCAAACCCAGGCTTTCTATCATGTATTGTGGTTTAGATAACAGGGACTAAATTTGAGCCACTCAATCTGCATTTTTGCTTGTGGCATAACCAAACCACTGAATTAAGGATGGCCTTCAAGGGGAAAAAATGATTTTTAAAATGCAAAAAGAAGACTGAAAGGATCTAAACTCATTTAAAAAATAAATAAATATCTGATTGTTTTTCCTGATTAGAAATGGAAATCTGTTTTAGCAGACTCTGCAGCCTTCTTGTTATAACTAGCACTGGCATTAGCATCATTAGAACTTCTAATGTAGGCAAGTTGTTGTATCATTTAGGTCTGTGTTAACTGATACAGTACTTATACAAAAGTTTGTCCACAGAATAGCTTGTTCTGACTTAGCTTTAAATTGGCTTAAACTGCTTAAAGGAGCAGGCCTTTCTGTGTTCACATGTGACACTGGATCTACTCCCCAGAGGGTGCTGCTTATCAATCCACTCTAATCTTATTGTACTGGTAGGTTCAAATGCTTTCTGGATAGGTTTCCAGGAGTCCAATCAAGGCAGCCCTCAAACTGGTAAAAGAAATCCAGTATCTTATACATACACAAAATCAATTTAAGCTACAATCAGGCTGTAGATCCTTCAACATTAAAGTCAATGGGAACTAAGCCACTAGATGAGGAATTGTGCCCTCAGTTGCATAACTGGCCTCGCTAAACCAGTTTCAGAGAAGAGTTAAACTTGTATAAAATAATTTGTGCTTCCCAGTAAGGAACTGTTTAAGCCCTCTTAAATTGGTGCAAGATCCTAGAGTAGCCAAGCTCATAGTAAATGAGTTCTAGCAGAGTCATGCAGATGTCTGCACATGTTGCTTAGGAATGGTCTGTGCTAGGCTCTTGTACCAGTTTAAAGGTGCAATCCTTAGTGCTAGCAGGACTTAGCATGGATGAGTTCTACTGAAGTGAATGGCACTATCAGCTCCAAGATCATGCTACCCAAGAATAATGTGACAATGTGTGACAAGAAAATAATGAAAATAGTGACAAGAATGGAAGTATTAACACAATTTCTCTTCTAACAGCACTACCCTTAAACTGCTTTAAAAGTGTCAGTTCTGGGACCAGCTTTCGCCTATGCCAGTTTAGTGCATGTATAAACACTGAATATCTTCAGTGAGCTGCCCTGATTGGATGTTGAGATACCCTCCCGCTGCACTTGTTCCATGACAATCAGTGAGAGTACTATAGATGATAAGCAGTTTCTGGGAAGCAACACAGGCGTTATATGGCGATGCAGCAAGGCCAGTCCCTTAAACCAATTAAACATGAAGCTAGAACGAGTTGTAATAAAGTAGACAAGCTCTCACAAACTGAGCTAAGCTAGGCCCAGACAAGAAATGCAAATTAAAATTAATGCCTCAGACTACTGGGATCTCAAATACAGAGACTAGCAGCCCTTGGTTTTCAATGGCCTCTTGTGTAAACCAAAAAGACATATTCCGGTTTATATATTTGGATTCACTTGACAATGAGTGAATCGCCTTAGAATAGTTTTGACTTTCATTTCTCTTTCAGCTTGGGCTCTTAACTGTCTTTACTGGCCCTTACTGGATTGATAAAGATGTTTGAACCTTTCCTTTATCACTTATTCAAGTGATCTTAGCAAAAACTAATCTGAGTAACATTGCCTGGTCAGCTATTCTGTTCCCCAGCCAGAGGAAACCAGAACAATGCAGAGTTGCCTCTGTCTCTGGCTCATGATGACCTTTAACTTCTTCTGACTCTCAAGACAATGTGGCCTGCAAAATGGAGAGCTGTTCCATGGTTGCTGCTGTAAGCCAATTGCTGGAATAGCTTTTCCAATCCTAAGGCTCTCTGCAAAAGGCACAGGGTGTATTTAGCAGCAAATCATTTATTGTCCATCCCAACCCTGTTTGAGAGTATAGCTCACACAGCTGGGGTCTGAGTTTTACACTTCTTCAGCAGCATCCCCAAACCCTCTTTTCCACCACTCTCAATGCAACAAATCCACACTACTTCAGTTGCATCAAGGACCTTGCACTCAAGAAAGCAAAGCTAATGCTTAGGTGAACTCCTGACCCTGAATGCACCGATTCTGCCATTAGTTTTAATGAAATCAGGACTTAGGAGATTGTCTTTTAAAATAAATAATAATAATAATAATAAATATTTACTAGATAAAAGGAAAAATTAGACTTGTACTTATCCAGATGCTTCAGTTGTTCCCTATTTTCTTGATGATGGGCTGCTGCAATTCCTGGCAACAGTTCCTGCCAACAGATATTTTAATTTAAAAATAGACACTTTTAAAAAAATCTGTCTCTCACTTACCCCCCTTTTTTTAACCTCCTGATCCTGCAGCATTAGAGTCAATAGGAGTGAGGCATGCAACGAAGGGGCTGAACTCAGACTCTCCTGAGAAATGTAGTCCTAAGAAGCAAGATTATAAAAGGTCATTTGAGAGAGGTCAAGAAATGACCACAAGGCAGCCTTGCTCAGGGGAGGCTGAAAACCTCCAAAGAATATTTGACTGTGTGAGTAGTGCAAGTGATACTGTGAGAAGTGAAGGTTACCAGACTCATGGGACTCCAGGGTTAGGGCGGAAGAGAGAGAGTCAGGCTACCATGGAGTGAGGGGACTTACTTGACCCCAGACTCCAGACCGTGAGTGGGCCCTTTGCAAGTGGCCTGAACACCACTAGGAAATGTTCAGACCAGGTAGGGAGCAGAGCCAGCACTCTAACCCTGTCGACTCTGAAAATTTCTCAGTTGCGTGGTACTTTGGACACTTGCAAAGGACTCCACCAAGAAAGAGTTGTTAAGAGTAGATGGGGGTGAAGTGCTGCACCCCCCACCTTTGTAGCAAGATTGCTGCTGCTCCGGAGAACCTATTGAGAGCTTTCATGGGAAAGCCCTGCCTTCCTGCCCTGGAACTCCTCCCTCCCCTTGACTCTGGGGGGCTCTTTGCCCTGCCCATAGGGAGGGCCATGATTGGGACATGATCCCGGGCCCACTACAGCTTTGCTATCCCACTGGAGAGAGCACCAGACTCCCAGCTATGATTTGGCCTCTGGCCATAAATAAAATTGATTGATTGATTGATTGACTCCCAGCTAACTGCAGCAATGACAGTAGTGGGTTCTAGGAGCACAGAGGGTTTTGAGCTCCCAATGGGGGTGGATGGAGCTCATCCCCACCATTTAGACTAGAACAGGAGTGGTCAAACTGTGGCTTGGGAGCCATATGCAGCTTTTTGCCAGGCCCTGTACTGTCTTAATGGTCCTGTATCTTACTTCATTGCACTTTAGTCTTAGCAGCTGAATCATAGCTGCTCCTCAAAATCTTTGCAGTCAGGACCACACAATACCAGTGCTCCCAGCCAATTGAAAAGCAATAAAGGTGAGAAAGAGGCCAGACTTGGTCCAGGAGATTTCAAAGGGGCATGCACGCATGTATGCTTAGTAAATCTCTGCAATGGAGTAATCCTGTAGTAGCTGTAAGTCCTTACAGGACCAAGGCCACAAACTACAGTTCGCACCAAGTTCACCCAACGCCATTTATTCATAATAATAATAATAATAATTAATAAGTTGGTAGTCCAGGAACTGACGTGATAGCCCACTGCAGCCTGCGTTGGGTGGGCCTTAGCCCAGACTGCGACCTCAGAGGTTTTCCAAGGTCACATCCTGGGTTATCCGCCGACACAACCCAGGGCAGTCCCAGCTCAGCATCTGGTGGTGCCTGCACACATGTGCATGTGAGGTCTGGAACAAAGTGGGCTGCTGTCACATCTATTTTTACCCATTGTGAAGAGAAAGCAGCTGACAAGTTTTTTGGGCTGTGGTGCCACTGCAAAGCTTGCTTTGTCCTCTTTGGAGAAAGAGGAACCACCTCCAGCCTCTGCTACCTCCCAGACCCTCAGAAACAGAACCGCACCTGTCACCCTTGCTGGGTTCCTTCATATAAATGGTATTTTTGGTGAAAATAGTAAATAAATATCTATCTATCAATCATAGAAATGGTTCTGTCACCTCTCCTAAGACTGTAATTTCTTGATTCCTCCTTCATTTTAACTCATCTGACAACTGATAACATCCCACCTCCACGCTTTCCTATTATGGAATTAGGAGATTACAATATCTGTTAATGCTGTTTTCTATGTTAGGAATTCATAACCATCTCACTTTTAATGGGAGTCAGGGCTGACCATATGGATCTTGCAATGGCATAAGAAAAATGCCTTGGGGATTCAAGCTCCACACAGTCTACAAGAGCTTTTCCACTTAGTATTAGCACTGCTCTCTCCACAGCTCAAATCATCCAAATCCACTTCCCCAAAGGAGAGTAGAATTTATCATTCACAGTTTCATGTAGCAAGTATCGATTTCAGATACACTTCAGTCTTGCCCCAAATGGTTCCTTTACCAAAGCTGCAAACTCTTCTGATTTTATTGCAAGTCTTGAGATTTTTAGAACTTCCTAACACCTAAAATTTCAAAACTCAGTTTAAAATCATGGGATTCTGAGCTTTTGTGTTTGGGATTTTTTTTAAAATAACTTTTGAGCCCTTATGGCTGTGGAGAAAAACTTGGAAACATGACTGCAGTGTGCCCTATGGCTCAGAAAAGTTTGAAAATTATAATTTTTTAAAATAAAATCTCATGATTTCTGTGGGCCTGCCTCATGGTTTTGTTTTGTTTTAATATTTAAGGATGGAAACACTGCCCTTGTTTCCTATCCCTTCTCTATTTGCCCCTCCCTCCTTGCTCCTTTCCCTTTGCAGACCATTCCACCCTCCCTCACAGTTCCTTTGTCCCACCCACCCCCGGCCTTGTTCTCACTAGCACCTTTTGGAGTTACAGACCTCTTAATACCCCCTAAGCTGCCCTATGTTCCCATGGGCAAGGGAATTAAAGCAAAAATAAAGGAGAGGTGCTTACCGCTCCAAAGTAGTGGGGTTAAAGTAGGGAGTGAGGCTCATACTTTGGAGGACTTAATTTTCTGTACTGGAAGGAGGTAATTATCATCCTTCCTGAATTCTCTATAGTCCCAGAAAACCTCAGCATTTCCTGTTTTTATATTTCTCTTGCAGCATCTCTGCCTTATGGAGTGTTAATTCCACCTCTCCCTGCTGTCAGTTAACTGAAAGTTCCCCTGGAGAGAGATCAGGGGCTCCCCCTGCTTGTGGGAATAGAAATGGAGGGAGGCAGTAACTGGCGTCAGTACGCTTGTTGCTGAGAACAAGACCCTAGGTTGCTACTGGTTATATATTATCTAAATTGTGCACGTCTGGTGTTGGCTTCCTGCACAGGCTGCTGAGGGAGCAAAAAAAAATAAATGGGAGGAGGCGCAGAAGACTGATGCTGTAATATTAGCTAGACTAGCATCTGGAGCAGAGCTTGGCAGGTGCCAGTGAGAGAAATAGCCCTGGAAAACAGAGCTGGGCTTGTGGACATCTTATATGAATACATGCGTAGCACCTTCCTATAGTAGGAAGACTTGGCTGCTCCTTGCACTCCTGTCCAGGTTCTAGTTTGCCAGAGCTGGCCCGCTCAGCATCATTGGACACGTAGGACATACATCTAAGGCAGTGGCTGTTCGGGAGGCAGTGCTGCTGTTACCACCACAGGCAGCAGCACAGGCATTTCCCAGTTCCTCCTGGACAGCCTGGTGCAGTGCTGATGCTGCCCTGCTTCCTGCAGTTGCTGTTCCAGGGATTCCCAAGGGCATAGCTATAATAGGGACAACTAGTGCAGCTGCACTGGGGCCCATGCGTCTGAGGACCCATGCTCCCTGGTGCAGCTGCATCCCCTGCCCCTGGGAGAGGAAAATGGTTTCATTTCATCTTCTGCACTAGGGCTCATTCCAACCTAGCTGCACCTCTGCGAGTTCTCAACCTGCCGTGGCAGAAGCCCAAGGCTTCAGCTACAGTGCCCCATGCTGTGGGGAATGGTATCCTGCTTCGTGTGCTGGTGGGTGCCATGCCTAGAGATTGCTCGCTGGGCAGGCTGAGAGGAGTCATGAGGAGGGTTGCCACTCTCCCCATGGCTTTGGTCCCAAGAGAGCAGGGCCACACTGGAAGTGAGTGGAACAAAGGCTCTCTTCTGCTCCTTTCTGATGCGGACACACTTCTTTGGAGCATGGTTACATCACATTTGGTTTTTTTAATCAGCAAGGCAATGTGGGGGGGGAGTCTGTGGGTGCAGCGTGGCACTGCCGTGGATCACCCATGTAGGTAGATTGTGTGGGAGTGATTCTAATGGATGGCTTCCAGCATGGCTCCCGTGGTCACATAGGCAGCTGCCATGCACTCCCCTTGCCATGGACCATGGGAGAAGGGGAAGCGCACCAGGCTGGCCTTTGCAAGTGTCATGTTCTGGGTATGAGTGCTGGGGAGCACTTGCAAAAGCTGATTCCCCTGTCCACAGTGCCTATGAGCAGTGGACCTGTCCTGCTGCTGTGGCTAGCTGCCACCATTCATACAGGCAATGGCTCTGTGGCAGCCCGTTGCAACGCATCCATTCAGCCTGCCTCGCATGGAGCACTGCGGATTTCCAAGCAGTGCTCTATGTGTGGTCATGAGTGGGTGTTCCGTGGCTCACGGGAGCTCGCATCTAGCTGCTCAGCCTTCAGATGGGCGGTTAGATGCATGGCTCCTGGGGGGCCATGCAGGGTAGCATCTCATCTGAAAACACCCCATGTTCTATAGAGGTAGGGGACACAGCCTCTTTACCCAGTAACTTTCCAACATGGCTCCACACCAACTCGGAGAAATTAGAGCTTCATCAAGAGATGGAGGGTTAAAACACAGAGACTCCACGTTAAACCTAGTGGGATGATAGCCCTAGTCATGGCACTAGAATCCTCCAGGCATGCAGCTTTAGCATGAGCCACAGCAAAAACTGACTGCCTCCTGGTGTCCCAGCTCACTAGCTGCTGTTTGTCTCCAAGCAAAGATGAAGCAGTGTCAGTGTACCTGGTCTCAGAATAGGAGCTAGGTAGGGCTCCTTGGGCAGATTCATTTGACAGCTCCTGGAGGGTGGGGGAACAAAATAGTTAGGGCCAGTCCCAAATAGTTAGGACCAGTCCTTTGGTGTCCCAAGTTCAGAGTCTGGGTGTGCTCCTCAATCCACAGCTCCACATGAATGCCCAGGTGATGGCTGTGGTGGGGAGTGCTTTTTGGCAGTTACATCTAGTATGTCGGCTTCGGCCTTATATCTCGGACTCTGACCTTGCTACTACTGTCATCCACGCATTCATCACCTCGAGATTGGACTACAGCAACACGCTCTATGTGGGGCTGCCTTTGGGTATGGTCCGGAGGCTTCAGCTGGTGCAGAATGCGGCAGCCCGCCTCCTGATGGGGGTGGGCTGCCAGGAGCACATAATACCTGTGCTCCAGGCACTGCACTGGCTGCTGATAGTCCTCTGGGCCAGATTCACAGTGCTGGGTATTGACCTATAAAGCCCTTCATGGCCTGGGCCCCACCTATTTGTGGGATTGCTTCACTCCCCATGTCCCTGATTGGCCCATGTGATCGTCCAAAGGGGTCTTTCTGGAGGTCCTCTGGACTAGATGGGTGACCACTGACAGGAGAGCTTTTTTGGTGGTCACCCCTGTGCTAGATGGTACTAGGGAGACTAGGAAGTGGGCTTGTCTGCACAAGGAGTAAGCTGAGCACCTAGTGAGGGGTGTTCCACAACAGGTGCTGGGTTGGGGTGCTTGGAAGAGTGCTTGCCTCAGTGACAGATTGTACAGCACTGCAAATAAAGGTGTATGGGTATTTTTAGACGTGACTGGCAAAAAGCCTGCCACGCTTAAACCCACCCCAGGGAGAGAGCTGTCACCCCGGTGGGGTAAGTCCCACTGCCAAACAAATGTTCAGGCATCCGGGGCTGGGGAGAGGGTGGGGAACTGCGGACGTGGGTCCGCACGGCCCTGCCCCCACGTTCCTCAGCATGGCCTCACCTCCTCCCTGATGGGTGGATGCAGTGGCCAGAACCACTCAGGTCACAGGCCAGGGTTAGGTGGAGTGGGCCATCAGACGTGATGGTCCACTCTACCACGGTTCAGGGTTGTGTACCCCAGACCGTGGCAGGGCTTTACAGGAGCCCAGCGCACATCCCAGGTTAGTCCTGCTACTGTCTGGGGTAATGTCTGTCCCGGCCCGTGGAAAACATCTGGTGGGGCCAAGGCAGACATGACACCCCGGGTCTGTGACCAGGGGCTGGGGTGTCATGTCTGAAAATACCCTATGTGTGTCTAGACTGTTGGTCCTCATCCTGCAGGGACTCATACCCTGGCAGAGTTGACCAATTACAGGATTTTAACTATTTTTGTTCTTGTGCATTTTATATGTTTATTATTATTATTATTAATTATTATTATAAGCATTTATATAGCGACAGCAATGTACCTGGCGCTTTACAAAAACAAGATAGACACGGTCCCTGCCCGAGAGCTTACAATCTAAAGACAGGGGGAGGGGAGACGGAAGGGGGAACAGAGGGAGAGACAAGGGATGCAACATTCATGAGGATGCGAGAACTCAGGTACCCGTTCTTGGCTTGGTTACAGTTACAGTATTTATATTAATAGGGCTCAGTGCTGGTTACAAAAAATCATATAAATAAGTTTTGAAATGTCTTGATGCAACAGCAGGTCTCAAGACACCACTCTCTTCTTTGCAGGCTGCTGAAAGAAGACCTACTATATTTCTGAACTATATATGGAGAAGTTGAAATTATCTCTTTTATTGGACCAATGTCTGTTGACGAGAGCAGGGGTGTAGCTACCATGGAGTGAGGGGGCGCAGTTGAGCCTGAGTCCTGGACTCTAGAGGGGCCTTCTGCAAGCAGCCTGAGCTCTGCTTAGAAATGTTCAGGGTGGGTGCTGGAGGGAGCGGGACCAAACCTCTGCCCCCACCCACTCTGGAAATTTTCTAGCAGCACTCAGGCTTCAAAGTGGGCAAGGGTGGAGGGCTAGCCCTGCTGAACTTTTAAGCCTCCTTCTTGGTGAGGTTACTACCACTCTGGGGGGCCTCACTGGAAGCCTAGGGAGGCCTGTTGTTTAGGGAGATCCTCCACCCTTGCCCTTAGGGGACCCCACAACTGGTACATGAGCTCAGATCCGCCAGTCTTGCTACACCACTGGGTGAGAGTATGCAAACTTACAGGCTGCACAAGTTGATCCATTAAAAGAGACCATCTGAACTACTTTGTCTCAGAGCTTGCATACTCTTGCCAATAGTCATTGGTCCAATAAAAGAGATCATTCTGAACTAGTTTGTCTCCATCTCTTACATTTTGGACCAACCACACTCCCTAGATTGAACTATATATGTATCTTTCCCTCTTCATCCCAAAAGCATTTGTGCTCCATGTCCTCCTCTAGCCTGTTAATTATCTTTACACTCAAAATCCTGAGATTCTGGACCCCTGAAGATTCAAGAATCCCACAAAAGAATGAGGCTCAGCAGTTGTTATGTGCCCTGGTGCCAGGCCTAGCCAGACACTGGAAAGTGGGGTTAGTAACCTCAGTTAAGTGTATGTACCTCAGTGGTGAGTTTTTATGATTTGTTTTAAAATGTGTAGATTTATTTTTAAATGTTTTATTGTTGAATTTGTGTGTGTGTGTGTGTGTGTGTGTGTGTGTTGTTCGCCGCCCCGAGCTGCCTTTGGGCAGGAGGGGCAGGATATACGTTTTAAATAAATAAACTATTTATTTACTACCAGTACCTACATCTACTTCAGTGGAACTGGTTAAGACCTAAGGGGCTTCCCACTATCAAAGTCAGTGGGGAAATTCCTATTTACTTCAATAGGATAGAAGCCTAGGGTAGACTTTAGCCAGTTACAAGGAGGCAGGTATTATAGACTACACTAGAGATAAGGTACCTAACCTTGCTGTATTTTATCAGTGTCCACATAGATTTTTGCTTTCTTTTTTGCTAATTTTCTTTTACTCCTACTTCCATCCTTCTTGTTTCTAAGGGTGTAAATCTTCAATGGCTCAGCTCCCATTGACTTTAATGGATGGTGGTTTCACCCAAATAGTGCTTACCCCTTTCTCAAGCTTCTGTTATCCTTTTAATGCTTTCTGTTTTTCTCTCTGCAACCTCTTTCAGGTCAGCCCAACTGCTGCCAACTGTCACACGAAGATTAGAGTCTGCTTGTCATTGGAACATCTGCTTGTCAATCAGCCATCGCAGAAGGTGGGACTTCAGGTTCTTCCATTTCTTCTTGTCCCATCTTTGCCAGCAAAGCACATCAATCCAGGATGGGGTCTCGGGGTGGGGTGGGGGTCTGGTCTGATAGAACTGTTGGGTCTAATGTTAGGACTATCTTGGCTAGGGTTGTCTGTCAATATAGTTTGGAATTTTGTTCTGAATAGTGATTTAGCATATATGGGCATTCCTGTTGCTTTGGCTTGGGTACTGGCACACGGTGGCATTGTTGTTAATAGCAAGTAAAGAGGCAAAGAATGTATTTAAACATTAAAACATGACACAGAGAGGTCTCTCATAGTACATGGAAATTCAAGTGTTTGGTTAAAATGCGTGTTGAAAGTAGAACAAGGAGAAGGAGGTCTCTTGTGTGTGCCGTCAAACTGAGGATAATGTTGACCCTTTTTGCATGGATGCCCCCCTCCTCGCCCGTGTGGGTGGGTGGGTAGTGGGGGGGGGGCGTCTGTGCAACTGTCACGGCACATGAGTGGAGAGGGGTGTGCACTCCCGCGCTCCACCCACCTCCACCCATTGTCCATGCACAGAGCAACGGGCGTCAATGGCAGATGCTCCGTGCGTGGAGATGGGTGGAGGTGGGTGGGTGTCTGCGTAACGGACCGTCCACGCACCGCCCAGCTGCCGCAGTCTCCACCCATCCCCCTCACACCACCAGCCTGTTTGAAAAGGGCCATTGTTTTCCAGCGTTAGAAGAGAAAGGAAGAAGAAAAAGTGTTTAGGATACTAACAGGGTATTGTTCCTTGAAATGAAATCTTCCCCTAATAAGCAGATATTTAGGGTTGTGTGATTTCTGTAAAAAGAAAAAAAAAACAATAGACATTTATTGTGAGAGTACAAGAGAAGGAAGGCTTTTGATGAAAGACTTAAAATCCTTAAATCCTAAGTCCACAACAGGTGAGTGCTAAGGTAATCAGAGATTCAATGGCGAAATCTGCTCTGCCATAAATCATAGGAAGAACGGTAATTATGAGACTCTTTTCTGAAGACACTAGACAGCCTGTACAGCACAGGCAGTGGAAATCACAAGGAACCATCAGGGGACAATCTTTGGTTGTTTTTAAACGGACATGGCTGAGGGGCGAGTCTGTGGGGAATGGGTGGAATAACCACGCACCACCCACCCACCGCAGGTGACTGGGGAGGGATTCAAACAGACGCCAGCCAGGCAGGTCACGTGAGGTTCATGGCACCCGTGAACTTTACACCCACCCATCCGGTCCCCCACCCAGTGACCGCGATCACTGTTCAAGCAGGCAGCCGCTATATCGACCAGAGGAAAACCACACCCTATAGCATGCCATGGCAACATGGCCAATTGAGGGCAAACAAAGCCGTGGCCACCATCGCTGCCCCTACCCAAACAGACTCTGTGCGGGTGTGGGAGGAGAGACAAGCAAGCCACCAGAGACAGGGCACAGGGAGACAGCACATACAAAACCACAGGGCAAGGGAAAACCAACACAGGTAGAAGGTGAACGCAAGGCGCACATTTATTGCAACAGGGTGAACAATGCAAAGGTAGATGGATTAGCTAATCAAGACACCCCGCCAGGCAGGGAGTCCTGTCCTGAACACATGTCCCATGCAGCAGAGTTCAGGATAAATGCAGGCAGTTCACGGGGCCCCATTCCAAGGGGCATCAGGGATGCACGGGTGGGGGAAATGGTGCCCATGCCACAAGCAGCAGGTTACACACAGGTGGCTCAATGAGTGATGACCATGGTGGGGGGTGAGGGCAGGGAGAAGCAAAGGCACTGGAGCAACAGGGCCCATGGGCAAAGCAAGTAGACAAAGTCATGCACACAGAGCAATAGGGCAGACAGACAGGGGCAAAAATCTTGGAGCAGGGTTCTAACACTGGCTCAAGGATTCTGAGGAGCTTGCACAGTAAACCCCATATATATTCTGCCCATGCAAACATACCACGGTGATACCCCTGGGCAGGCATGTGCCCATCCAACATGTAGTATGAGAGAAAGGGATGTCCGCTGGCCAGAGCGGCTCAGACATCCTCGTGGTTCCAAATATCCAGCAGGACAGCCATCTTCTCCGCCACTTCAGGCGCACCTATCAGGAAGGGACCCCCAGCCGGAGGCATGAGCAAGCCCATCCCACAAAGCCCATCCTTGCATTCCCCACGGCCCTCCAGTAACTAAGGGAATATATCAGGATCTTGGCAAAGCAGGTTGACAGAGATGGACCACCATCGAGGAGGCTCAAGTTAAATTCCGGCAGTCCAGCAACGGTCTGAACAGCAACGATCTCTCTGGCTTCCCACAGCAGCACCACTCCAGGTGGAGGAACATTCACAGTAGTTGGAACCCCAACTCGCTCACTCTCCGCTGACAATCAAGGCTCCTGAAGGGGTGTCCTAGCAGCCACATGCTATTTGAAAGCAGGTCATAGCCGTCACGAGAGGACTGTGGATCCTACAAAAACATCTGGACATCACCCCTCAGCCACAGGTCTCCAAGTAACATGCTGGCACAGATGGGACACACCTCTCCACCATCCTGACTTCAAGGGTGGGCACCCTGATGCCTGGATGGAGCCGACATCTCACAGGCACAATGGACCAAAAGGAAACCATGGTAGAAATGTGAGGGCAGAATTGAAAGTGAAGGCACCTCAATTCAAACGTATTCTCTGGCCAAAGACCACCAGATAGCATGGGTTAAGACAGACACCCTCACATGAATACTAGGAGTCCACTCCCACATTCATATCCAACAGACATGAGCTTGGTCACATGGAGGAAGGAGGGGGGATGCACATGGAAGGGAGGCCTTGGTTGGCATGATCTGTTCTGCTTCCATGCATATGTCATTTGTGTGTGTGTGCACCCACTGCTGTATTGGGCACACCTGCCTGACCCTACTCCTAGGACTGACAAAGAATGGTGGTGGTGTGTGTCTGGTGCTGTTGATGTTTGCCCATTATGGTTGTGTCCCTTGGGGGCTTGTGCATGTGGTGTGCATTCTCATACTTTCCTTGCGGTTGTATGCATGGGTGTCCCGTCCCTTGTTGTATGTCAGGAGCACCACCGTGCGGGAGTGCCTCTTGTCCCTTGCTCCCTGTGCCCTGCGTCTGCTACATCCCTCCATGTGCTGTTGGTCCTCTCCACCCCCACTGTGCTCTGCACCATCCTTATTGCATGCTACAGGTTTGCTTCCTACTTGACATGTGGCATCCTCCCCATCCCTTCCCCGAGTGCTGGGTGCTTACCCGGCTGTCTGTGAGGCCTTTCATGGTTCTGGCTCGCTTCAAGGCCCTTTTTGGGTGCCATGGTGGGGCCAGCACACCCATCTCATCATGCATGTGTCATTAAAGGCCTGTGGCCAGGCTGGGAACTTATCGGGAAGGGGGTGTCTGTTGTTGGCTGGGCATTGTACCGTTCTGGCCCTCATGTGGCTTTTTCCGTATGGTACCAGTGGACCGGACCCTTGGGTGGGTATGCTGCCCTGTTCACACGGTCCGGTGGGTGTTGAACACCCATCTACATGCATGAAGCAACCTGGCTTTTCGCCAGTTCTCGGTGCGTGGGTTGCGGGAGCGCGCATCCACACACCTCCACATTTAAATGGGTGGACATGAGTGGGAGTGTCTCATTTAAAAACAGCCTTTGGCTCTTTGCCCCCTCCCTGACTAGTTTTGAACCAACCTGATTGCTTTTCCTGTGCATTTGCCAATACAGTTGCCAAACAGCCTTTTAAAAAAATCCAGACCAACTGCAGCATTATGCAATGGACTTTTAAAAATTTACACCAATTTATACAGATGAACTTTGGCCAATTTCTGCCCTCCCGCCCCCCGGATTCTAATACTTGAGTAGCCTCAGGCTAATATTTTGAAAGTTGCCTAGCAACAGCAACAACTAAATCACACACACAAAATTGGTTCTCAAAATATATTTAGATTGCATGAGCTAACGGGACACATCTTGTGAGGTAACGATGTCTCCACCCAGTTGGTTTGGCTCCAGTCCCAAGTTGGGTTTGCACCAGTGGAGCACATGAGGCTCAGAGCTTGAATATGTTCATGAGAGGCCAAAGGTGTATTGTGTACCGTGTATTGTGTACCCTTGCTTGTGTATAAAGCTGGTGTGGCTAAACACAGAAGGATTTCCACCCCGCTCTGTTTGTCCTATGGACAGTGAATAGTGTGCCCTAAATGCCAACATTCTTTTCTTGGCCTACTGGAAGTTGATGCAAGTTGAAGCAAGCAGGCTAATACCCTCAGGACTAGCAAAACGTAAGGGTGGTTTTTCAGCCTTAATTGCACATTCTCTTGCATTCTGCCATTCCTTGGCCAGCAAAATTCAGCCCAGTATATTTTCACTTCTTTATATCTGTGGTAACATTGAATTCTTTGATTGTTTTGTAAGCAACCACAGTTATTAATCATTTCAGTGTCAAGCAAAGAATCCCATATTGTAATTTCTATTATAGTTGGGGGTGGGGGCTGGGGGTTGGCGTAAGAGTTCAGAAATGTAACCATTTTCAAAAGTCCTGTCCCATTTTGAGTCAAGAAGATATTTATTAAATCATGCATGTTCCTTCTCCTGATGGAAGCCTTTCTGTGATTCCTGTATGTAGTACTCAGCCAAAGTAAAAGGAGGTTCCAAAAGATAAGAATTGGCTTAAGCATAGATGGTTTTTAAACCAACACGGACAGCCAAGTCTTTCCCCAAGCAAAGAGTACATTAAAATATGAAGATTTTTTAAAAGTGAAGAGTTCAAGTAAAATCAGCATAAAACATAAGCTCTCATGGTTGTGACAGGGCAGATAATACATTCTGTTTGAGAGTTTATAATCTCAGTGAAAATTATCATTATTTATATATATAGTATTCCTTATTTACTTTAACAGAATGGCAAATTTATCCATCTGATGCTTTTGTTAAAATTGAACAAAATGAGAAAAACTTGTGTATTTTTTTTCTGTTTGTTTTTTTAAACCACCTTTTATGCTCCAGAGAAGAAAGTTCTTGTTTGCCACAAGAGTTTAGGATTAAAATAGTATAAATGTACATATTTGATTTATAGAACACTTTTATTCTTCTGCTGCATTCAGTAGCTGACTGTTATAACGTTGCAGTATAAATATTTCTCTGAATTATCTGGATGAGTCCAGTGACGGGGTGGTGGTGATGGGGCAGTACTTTACTTCCCAACACACACACACACACACACACACACACACACACACACACATACGCTGCTACGATGGTTAAATAGAAGTGCAATTGAAACCCTGATTCCACTGAAGATGTTAGCAAACTCTCACCTCAGTGGAGTCTACGCAGCAATATAGTGGAATTGAAGAAGAATTTCAAATTCATGTTGGAGAGATCTGATCATGACTCAGAAGTGACGAAGCTTTTATATAAGAGAGAAATAAACACACCTCATGCTTGAGTTTCAGTATTCACAATTTTTGATGACAACGTGATTACTGATCTGTCTGGTCTGAGGAGATCAGCTCTTTGAGAAATGGAGGAAAAGACAATATTACATGAGTAATACTTAGATATAATTTGCTATAGCAACAGCACAACACTGCTATAGATGTATGTACCTCCAAGTGTAGCCTATGGGTACTGGATTGGCTATGATTTATACAAATCCAGCTCTTGAGGTTTGTACAGAATTATTTCCCAATAGACATGTTAAATTTAGCTTTATGCTGGGATTACTTCCTTTCAATCAATAGTTCCTAAGCTTTACAGTTTCAGGATAGATAATGCAAGGGGACGGTGGAGCACAATTTAAATGGCCTTGGTTGAGATTGTGGGCTTAGTGGAGTTCTTAATGCAACCAGCAGGGTTCATTTGTTGGCATGATCAAATGACTTCAGAGAACTACCATGTCGTAACTCCCCCTGGATCTTTCCATTAATACTGATCTGGCAGACCAGGTCTATCATTCATCATTTGGCATTTTACCACTCAGGGGCCAAGCAATAGCCGCATGTAGACCCCGTGAAGGGTAAGGCATCTTCATCCATGGGTCAGGCATTTGCCGCATGTGAGCCCCATGAAGGGTGAGGTATTTGTCATTTGGGGGCTGAGTATTTGCCATGTGCAGGCCCCATGAGGAGCAAGGCATTTATTGTTCAGGGGCCAAGTATTGGTCGCACGCTATGGAAGCCTGGTAGGGCTAGGTTTTTACAGGTGGAAAAGTTTGATTAAATAATTTTGTATTTTGGGTAAGCTCAGAAAATTGTATTTGTATGAAGCCCTTTTAAAATGTGTTGTATTGTTTGTTTTTTTGTACTGTGTATGGTGCATGGCAAAAGCCAAACCAATAAATACTTATACTTAAAAACTTAATGCAACTGCGGCTCGTGTCTGATAGTACTCACAATCCTGTTAAACCCCATATTGACTTGTGGCCTGAGCTTTAGCTCTCAGACACTTGATCTGTGAATCAGATCTTGACTCTATAGTTTGACATTTTCAAATTTTGCAAAATTGAAGCTTTTCTTTCTTTCTTTCTTTCTTTCTTTCTTTCTAAAAAGTTTCTAACCCTCATGGTTGTAAAGTTGCTTTTCCAAATTTAACGTGTGTGTAGCTGCTGCAAGGTTTTTTCCCCTTCAGTTTGCAAAATCACTCTAAAAATTGCTCAGAGTGGAGTAGGCTTTCCAGCTGATTTTGCTGTGGTGTTAACTCTGGAGACTAACAATGGTAGTTTAACATTAGCATTAGTATTTAATTATGGGCAATGTTTTGCACATTTAACACAGCACAAGTGAAATTCATTGTGGGGGCTCTGAATGTTGTTTCAGGAAAGTAAATGTAGACAGAGGAAACCCACAAAAATAGGAAAGAGGGAGAGTAAAAGAGAAAGGACAAAGTGGCATAATAGACAGAAATAGCAGTAGTCCTAAAGGAACTCTTATTTTCCCACTGTCAGACTGAATTAACCATAAACTACCAAACAAATAATAAGTAATAATTTCAGTTAAAGATCATATTTTGCTTCTGAATTATGTGCACACTTCTTCCTGACATGGGGCTCTGACCCTGCTCTTACTGTGGTGGGGGGCACCAGACTTCCAACTGTTAAAGGGCCGGGGCTATGGAGTGCAACGCCATGAGGCCCCACATTCTATTTTTGCCCTGGGCTTCGCAAATTCTAAGGCTAGCTCTGTATCTGGGGTTCTTTGTAACTGATTGTATCATGCAAGGTACTACTGAGCACAAATTCACTGAAGAACTGAATTAAGTGAGAAACCTTTATTGTACTATTGAATCTGTTATGATGAAAACTTTAATAAATGTTATTTTAAAAGAAGAGTTGAGGGAAGGGAACCTGAGGGGCAAGGTTATGTAGGGGCTGAATCCGTGAGCTAGAGCCAGGAACTGGACAGGAGACAAATCAAAATTGGCTGCAGGCGACATGATTTGACCAATGGGTCAGGGGTTATCCCTGTTCTAGAAGATAGTCACTCACATCATGAAAGCTACCATTACAGCTTGTACCCCAGCTGACACTTTCAGCAAAAGTCCCATAGAATCAGTGGGTTGTGAAAAGTCAAAGAATCAGTAGTCAGTCATGTATGCTGAGCAAACATCCTAACCCCACTTGTGGCCTCACTACATCATGGAAGGTAAAGGGAGGTGAGGAAGCTGGCAGTGTTACCGCCTATGTTGTACGCCCTTGGTCTAATGAAAAACTCAAATGACTGAGGCCAATTCAGTCATTTGTCCCAGAGGTGAATTGGCCCTGGTCAGGTTCCACTACTATGAAAAGATGCACCAGTACAGACTTTTATGCCCAACACTAATTTGACTCTGTTATCAAACCTGACTGTTTACTTTATGAGATCAGGACCTAAGTTACTGGTATATACATTTTAAATTTTTTTTTAAAATAGTATAAAAATTGTCAGCACAGTGTAGAGCATGCAAGCGTTTTACACTGGAAACATTCTAGGGCTCTGCAGCTTTTAGAAAAAATTCTCATGCTAACTGCAGGTTTAAAAGCTCAAAGGGGACGCTTTGGTGTCGCTTCCCTCTGTTCATAGGAGTAGAACCCAAAATATGTTTAAAAGAAAGGATAATAAGTTAAAATACTTTATTGTGGTTCTCCCTCCCCCCCCCTTTTTTTTTTTTTTTTTNGTCCAGGGCCAGATGCACCCTCACCGGAAGGGAGTTCCACAGCCTGGGTGCGGCCACTGAGAATGCCCTCCCCTGTGTGGCCCCCCGGAAGACTCGGCAGACCACAAGGAGGGCATCCCCTGATGACTGCAGGGGCCGGTCCAGTACCTGGGGGGTGAGGCGGTCTCGCAGATAGGCAGGGCCCATACCGTTTAGGGCTTTATAGGTTAAAACCAACACCTTGAATCGGACTCGGAAGACTATCGGCAGCCAGTGCAGAGAACAGAGCACTGGTGTGATGTGCTCCCAGTGGCCCAGTCCCACCAGGAGACGGGCTGCCGCATTCCGCACCAGCTGCAGCCTCCGGGCCGTCACCATGGGTAGCCCCACATAGAGTGCGTTACCATAGTCTAGTCTAGAGGTGATGAAATCATGAATGATGGTGGCCAGGTCGGAGTCCGACACGTATGGCCTAAGCCGACGTACCAGATGTAATTGGCGAAAGGCACCCCTCGCCACAGCCTCCATAATAAGTTAAAATACTTTATTGTGGTTCTCCCTCCCCCCCCCTTTTTTTTTTTTTTTTAATCTGCAGAGGGTGACTGACAAAAATGTGGGTGCAGCAGCATCTTTTTGCAACCTGTTGCACTTGTATGGTCAGCAGATGTCCCTAAAGCTAATTATGGCTAAATGAAAGGAGCACAGCAGGAACTGGAGGAAGATCAGTTTGCATACCCAAAAAGCTGGTTAAACAGGTGACAAGAGCAAAGAGTATCCAAGAAAAGAATAGCTGATTTCCCCATGTTGCACAAGTGAGAATCACCCTCCAACTAGGACATTTCTCAACCCTGATGACTAACGTCAGGAAAGAAAACAAAACACTGTGCTTTAAAGTGGTAATGCTTGAAATGCAAAATAAGATGCTAAAGAGCTGACTGAGATTTTACACACAGATATTAAAGGTCGCCCAGCAACCCATTGAGCAAAGCTATATTAGAGGGATAGAGGGCTTCCATCTTATGTCCTGCTGTCTCGTTACTTTCCCAATGCCTGGAGGCCGTGGCGGATTGGCTGCGGCAGAGCAGACTGAAGCTCAATCCCGATAAGACGGAGGTGATGGTGGTGGGAAGGGCGGGGGAGGTGCTGGCTGCAGCTAGTGCAGAATGCGGCAGCCCGTCTCCTGACGGGGATGGGGCGGCGTGAGCACATAACACCGGTCTCCACGCTCTGTACTGGCTGCCTATAGCGTACCGAGCCAGATTCAAGGTATTAGTATTGATTTACAAAGCCCTGCACGGTCTGGGCCCCTCATATCTCGGGGACCGCCTCGCCCTCCACACCTCAGAGCAATCCCTTCGGTCCACTGGGGGCGCCTTTCTGGAGGTCCCCCATGTAAGATGGGGGGGCACAATGGAGAGGGCGTTCTCGGTGGCCGGGCCGCGGTTGTG
>QEPC01010659.1:2627190-2664754 GCA_003113815.1 Sphenodon punctatus
CATGGTTGAAATTGACCCCATGTGGGTATTGAGCGTGGTGAACATCTGGCGCGCGCCGAACAGACGTTCAGGGCTCTTTGGCCCCGCCATGGGATTGAACGTGGTTCACTGTGGTTGAGCGTGATCTCGTAACGTCTGAAATCACCCTACGTGAGAGGCCAGAGAGTGATGCCTGGCAAGTGGGACTATATGTGTAAACAGGTAGCAAGATTCCACATGTGGGCTGAAGTCTGTAGGGGTTGAGCCAAGGAAGACACCGGAGACAAGTGCATACGGATTCACTGACAGCCTGCAGAATCTCCAAGAGAAATGATCTGTCATGTCCTCAGGTGATGAAGACATTGAGGGCCTTAGGGAGCAGATTAAGGCAATCATCCTCCCGACGTACGGAAACAGTTGCCTTTTTTTTTTTACTTGTCAGCATCAAGATTAATTGGTAAGACCGCTGTACAAATGCCAGGGCTCTTGCTGAAGCTGATTGCTTCAGCACTGAGGCAATTATTCTTATGCATCAACTTCACTACAAGGACATATTGAAGGCATAAGGAAAGTTGGTACGGATATGTCCAGCTGGGAGGAAATGGCTACTAGTAGATCTAATTGGTGTTGTGGCCACCTCCATGTGATGGCCCATTTTGAGGAAAAGCATCTTATGAAAGTGAGGAAAGGCAGCATAGGAAAGAGAAGCAGATGAACCCTAGTCAACAAGCAGTTATTTATTCTGGTAATATCTGTAATATTTGTGGATGGTCTATGGTTCTAGAATTGGACTTCTAAGGTCCTTTTTACATGGGCAGCGGTGGGTGGGGGCATGGGGGTGCTGCTGCAGTGGGTGGAGGTGGGTGTGTACCCTTTCCCACAGACACACACGCATCTCCGCCCACGGAGCCTCCTCCATTTTGTTGGATGACTCCGTGGGTTGGAGATGGGTGTGTGTCAGGAGTGTGCATCCTCCCGTCCTCCCCCGCCACGGGGTGTACACAGACCCACACACACACACATCGCACACTCGCCCGCACTCCCAGCTTGGGGGGGGGAGGGGGTAGCATCCGTGTAAACATAACCAAAGTCAAATCAGGATTCATAAATGAAGTGTTGTAGTTCTCATATTGAGGGATTGCCAGAAAGGCTGAATCTTCTTTTGTTATTTTCTGTGAATGTTTCTGACCAGTCTACCACTGGCAGAATTTGCAATTCCACACAGTTGAGTATCTGTGAATTTCATTATCAGGCTGTTTAACAATCCTACTAGATCTTTAGGCAAGACCAATTGTTGCAACACCAATACTGAAACAGTGCTACTTCATTAGATAAACAACACTTAGATAATAGATAAAACATAAGTATATAAACAGTGTTTGCTCTGCAGAACTTTAGATGCTACACCTTGTGGTCCCCAAACTTTCTATGGTGGCAAGCCAATTTCGGCAAGCCACTCTGGACAGAGCAGCAGAACTAGTACCTTGTACAGAAGTGGCCCAAGTGTCATTGAGCAAGGCTACAGTATAGCACATCAGAACACCAATGTCTGGTACATTTTAACCTTCTCCTTGCCAGTTCAGAGATGCATTCTCTCATGCTTCCTCAATATTTTGTATTTGATTACTGAGCTTAAAACCACAAAATAGTAGCTTATTAAAGTATTAGAAATTGTTCATTACAAGTGCCTAATGCTCTGTGATTTTTCTGCCTTTGTTTCCTGTTGTGAAGACTTTTCTCAGTCGTCTTATTTTTCCTTGCTGCACACCGCTTGTTTATTTGTCTGTAACATTGTTACGTGAATTTCTGACATTATTGCCTAGTCGTAAAGTTTTGCAAGTTGTTAAAGAAGCTTTTAAAAGTTTGAATTGTCAAATTGACATGCAGGAAAGCATTGAAGCAGGAACGTTTCGCCAATGTATGCTGTTCTTCTCAGCTCTTGGCTACTTCATAGGAAAGCTCTGGAAACAAATGGAAAGGTTGGAGCAGGATGGTAAGAGTGCACAGGGGAGGGACGCTTTAATCTTGTATATTGCAAAAAATGTGTTTATAAAGTATCCCAACTTCAAGAATAATTTCTATCAATTATATTGTCAAATTCTAGTAGAGTAAACATCCTGATATAATGAACTTTGTCTCTGGTCGCAGGGGAGTTCGTTATACTGAAGTTATTCAGTCTATACAGCAAAGAGCAATGCTACACTGCTCATTAATATTTCTATTAGAGCAGCACTCAATGCATGCCTACCAGGAACAGAACCCCATTGTGGCACAGCTGCATAACCTTACAAAATGACACAGTCATTCCCCTAAGGACTTAAAATTTGATGATCTGAAAAATCTGATTTAAAAAGTAGGGTTGGGTTGTTTATTTAAAAAAAAAAACCAAAAACACAACACTTTAGGGATGGGAATTCACAACAGGTCTGTTCATATGCATAAACTAAAACTACTCCTGTACTTGCTGATAAGGACCTGAGAAAACGATACAGAAAGACTATGGCAAGAGAAATACAAAATAAAATAGATACATTTTAAAAATAAACATTTGAACCTTTGTTGCAGTTATGTAGAGATAAAGTAAATTAACAATATAAAACGTTATGGTTAAAAAAAATTAAAGGTAAGCTCATTTGTAAATAAAACGTAACTTTTCAGGAAAAAACCCACCAACAAAACTACTTTAACTACATCTACTATAACAAAACTTAAACCCCCCCAAAGCATGGAAATTAATTACACTCCAGTCTCTAATTTAATCCAATGACTTTGCTAAGGCAGAATTTGAATTAATAATTCAAAATCACCAACTCATCACCTCAGTATCAACATTACAAAAATGCCTTAAACTCTGTCTTTTCAAGTACGTATTAGAATTTGAGATTATATAACTGTTCCATAAATGAAAGCTAGTGAAATGTATGAATTACATAAATGTATAATAATAAAATTAGATTGCACCTGTCCTAAATAGACAGACATCCCGTGGACATCCAAGTTTAGCAGAGTTATGTGCAAGTTAACCATCAATTTCTGGGGTTGTGCCCCGGCAAGTCTCGGCAGAAATTAAGCCCTGAAATGGGCATTAGGTGGTCCCAGTGGATGGGGGTGTGAGATGAGACAGCATGGGGTAGCTGGTCTCCAAGGGAGGAAAGCAGTGCCACTCCCTCCTCCTGCCCCCCCAGTCCTGACACTAACTAAACCCACCCCCATGCACCCTCCTCCTGCCCCAGACCCAACCTTAATTAAACCTACACCCACACATCCTCCTCCTACCCCCCCAGTCCCACCCCTAACTAAACCTAGCCCCCTGTAATTACACCTCCTCCCCTGCACACCTTCCTCCTGAGTCCTGACCCCCCAGACCTGACCTTAACGCCTCTAACATTGGGAGTTCAAAAGGTGTTAGAGCCTAACCCATCCAGTGGCTCCCTCCCCCACACCAACCTGACCACCCCAATGCTGCGGCCATAGCTCCTGCCTTTGCCACCACAGAGATGAGGGCATGCACTCAAGGATAGGGGATAGAGCCATGGTACTAATCCATGAACTGGATCCACTCCTTCCACCCCCCATCCCGAGCACAGCCCTTAAGCGCCTCCCCAGTCCCTTTCCCACTCTTATCTGTCCCAGAGCTTGTACGAATTCTCAAAGTAGCTTGTGGGAGGGAAAAAGTCCCCACCAGATATTATGACAATAGAAGTGATGGTACCTAGACACACATAAGTTTAAGTAGCTCTACGCTGTCACTTCAGAACCTTAGGTGGGATTTTAAAAGACACAGGTATGTCTCTCCCTAGCAGGAACTCACAATGAAATTAGAATCAAACTCTTATGGAGCTGTTACTCTTCTATGTCGGATTAATGCAGGTTTGTATATTGGGCTAATAAGGGTCATCTGAAATCGTGGTGTCCGTTAACATTTTGAATGCTTAATGGCATTATGTCAGACGTTCCCTTTCCTTTAGAAAAGTGAACCAGGGATGGAAGCATAGCAGCTCAGAGCAACACCTAGGACACATTCCCAAATCAAGATAAGTCAAAAGGAAATGCTTGTTTGTATTGCATAAGTGCATTGTAATTGGTGCAACATGTAAGAATGCCGGAAAGAGGCTAGTCATTATTATCTGGCCCTGACTACAAGGTGTGGGGGTCAGTATTACAAAAGTTATATCCCTGTCACATAACAGGGATCATTATCCATTACTTCCAAGGGTTACTTTTGGCACATTTTATACAGTATGATGAACTGCAGAAAATGTCATTAGCTAATATTTTATAAACTACTTGTTGACAACTATATTACAAAGATTTACATTTATAATCCGTCATTTAGATCTATCTGTAATTAGCATCTTCAAGGTATTGGGTATATTGACATTTCATCTAACATCTTGGGAAGATGTGTCACTCAGGGGCCTTAATCCTCCTTCCATAGTGCAGGATCAAACGATTGGGTAGAAGGGCCAAATTCTATTACGTGTTATGGCTGAAGGCCAGATTATCAGTTCAGAATGACTAGTGTGTGTGAGGTGTCTGAAGAGGAAGTGATGTCACACAAACAATAAACAACAGGAGCTCAGCAGGATAAGAGCAGCAGCAGTAGCCTCCTTGCAACTTGTGGAGCAGTGCTTATGAGAAAAAACATAGGCTGGTGTGAGAACCAGGGCACACAGCACAGCAGGGTGGAGGAGCCTGGGTCTTGACTTTGTGTGTGTTAGGTGAAAGGAAATTGATTTTGAAGAGCTGATGAGAGAATTTACTTAAGACAGGAGTTGATTTTGCAGAGGGAACCTTTTGGGACTGGGATTCAAATTGAAAAGTAGAGAGCACTGAGAATTGAAAAGTACTTACTTGATTGTGGATCAATAATTTACAGGAAAACATTTATATAGTGGGACATTTTACTTGTTGGAGAGCAATTTACAAGGGTTCCCTCCCTTCTTTTTACACTGTTCTACAATATTTATTTCACAAGGGAATGAGACTTAGGTGGGGAAAGGCAAAAATACTCCTACCCCTAACTGCCCAGTTCCCAAAGGATCCCTATTCCCCACCTGCCTCCCACAAATATCTGACACCCTCTTGCTGTTAGCACCTGCCCAGTTCCTTCCAGTATCTATTTGTACTGTCAACCCGCTGAATTTCATATTGTCTTTTCTGGTTATCCAGTTCTCTCTTGTCTACCCTTTCAAAGGTCACAGAACCTTCCAATTCCAGCATTAGCTACATTCTCCGTGTAAGGAGAATATACAAAAACATTCCTCTAGCTATCTGAATGGAAGCAGAGATTAATTTGTCTCTTCACTATGAAAATAATATCACTCAGTTAAACATGTGGGGTTCCCATTAAGCAGTAGTTCACAAACCTTTCCCTGCTTGACTCCATTTTGGGTGTTTTTAGACTACCAGGGACTTACGAGTCCAGGTATCAAAACATGTGGGAGTCACCAGGTGCCACTGTTTACAATGGCGCCCAGGCGATTTCTGGAATGGGGGTGACTGTCAACCTCCCTCCCCCCAAGTTTGCCAAACTTGAAGCCAGTGCATCTAAAAACACCCAAAATGGAGTAAAGCAGGGGAAATGTTTGTGAACTACTGCTTAATGAGGAACAACTCGACATGGCTGAGTGATATTCTTTTCATAGAATAGAATGCCACTACCAACTCATCTCTGATTTAATTCTGTTTGCTGTAGGCAAATTTCAGATCAACTTCAATGATTAAAAGGTTAAGGAGAGTATTTCATATGTAAATTTTTGCCAAATACTAGAGAAGTGACTTTTTTAGAATCTGGTTCTGTGAGGTGCCACCACCTCCTGCAGAATGGGTAGGGCTGAGGGGACATAGAACTGCAGAGTGTAGGAGTAAGCTCAGCTCAGCAAACATTGGGCGAAAACTGCTCTGGGATGAACCACTGCAGCTGCCACTCTTTGAGTTGGTGGGGAGGTCTGTTCACACGTGCAGCCCTCTCCCTGTAACCTGTATAAGGGGGCTGCCAGTACAAGCCCCTCCACTCCCTGAGTCGGTCCAAGAAGCTGTCCCCATGGGACATAACTCCTGGGGCCCCAGGAAGAGCTGTTGTCAAACAGCTGATGGGGCTCTCAGCGCGTCACCTGGCTGGAGGAAACCTACCAAACAGCTGATAGGAGGGCGCTCCTATCAGCTGTTTGGTGTGTGTACTCAGGCTGGGTGAGAGCATGCCTCTGCCCCTCATCTACTGTTTGGTGGGACTGATTTGTGCATGCTCCTCCAGCCCCTCCCCCCCGGTCAGCTGTTCAGCAGGGTTGGGGTGAGTGCAGAGGCCCAATCCTCCAACCTTGCCTCAGGGCAGGGCTCGGTGGGCACAAAACAGACAGGAGGGAGAGTTAGCCCACTTTAGCCTGGGTAGCCAGGTCTTAGCCTGGGCTGCATCTCAGATCTCCACCGCCCAACGTATCACAGCTGGCAAACATCTGGCAGTGACAGACCAGATGTGCAGGGGAGTCCCGGGCCAAAGTCATGTCTGTTTTTTCCCATTTATTTTTGTCTTGGGCCACAGGTTTGTCTTGAACAAATTTGCTAACAAGACATGGCTGTAGACTCTTTTTGGTATATAAAAAAGTGCAAACGTTTCTTTTACTTCAGACAAAACCACATTTAATCCTCTTACTTTATGCGGGGTAGTTTAGCTGGAGCATCTTGCCACACATTCCCCCATAGCAAGTCTGTGTATACAAGCTTGTGTGCAAGCCTCAGCGGGAGTGGGGGCTCATGTGGTGGAGTAAATTCAGGGGGCAATGTTCCATCAGCATAAAACACTATGCAGAGGCAGCCTTAGGGGCCTAACTAAAATTGAAAATTAATGCAAGTAAGGTTCCTAAATGCCACTTTTACCTTTGAAAGTCAGCTCTTGGGCAGGGACCGTGTCTATCTTGTTTTTTGTAAAGCGCCAGGTACATTGCTGGCACTATATAAATGCTTATAATAATAATAATACCCTATAAGTCTCAATTCTAGTGACATTTGACCTGATTCAAAGTAATGAGCACCCAACCAATCCCATGAAAATCAACAGGAACTGAAGGTGCTCAGTCTTTGCAAATGCCCAAGGTAAGGAACTGGATGTGCATTGCAGCACACATTATTAATTTGGAAGAGGTTTTCAAGGGGTGATTATAGACGTGCCGGCCTCCCTTCTTGCCACAGTGCGTGGTCAATTCTTCGTCCCCGAGTGGAATCAGGCCGGCCAGTCAACAGACGTGCCGGCCTGATTCCACTCGGGGATCGGGCGGGGCTGTGCGGCGCAATGTGTGGCCGCCCCCCCCCCCCAATGCTCCCCCGGCCACCTGCCCTCCTGGAGATGGGCGGGCGCAGCGGCGAATCCAGCCGCTGCGTCCGAACCGGCTCATGGATGGGACCACGCTCCGGCCTCAGCAGCAGTAACAGAGGTTACCAGCTGCTGATTCCAGACCATGGTCCAGGTAACCACCGTTCTGGAGGTGAGGCCGGCCTCCCCTCCGGAACGGTGGTTAACTGGATTCCCGCCGGGTGTTCACTGTGGTGAACATCTGGCGGGAACCCCTTCAGACGTTACGGGACCTCCCCCACCACAGGTGGTTCACTGTGGTAAAAGGGAGGCCCGTAACGTAAGGGAGGCCCAAAATCACCCAAGGTCACAATTTGTTTGGATTTCTGGCAGAACCCTATCATCCTCCCCTCTTCTAGCAGGTCTCAAACTTTTAACTTTAATTGAACCCAATGTTTACTAAGCTACAGCTGCTGACCAAAATTAATATGTCTCAGAATAAAGTTTCTGATAAAAATTTGGAACAGTTTATACAGAGCAGCCAATAAATAATTTGCACTCCAGTATCCTTAAAAAGTAAAGCAGTACTTGACACCACAGTATCGTCTTATCAAGACAATACATAATCTTTTTATATTTTATTGCATCATAATTAGAAGATAACATTTCAAAGATTAAGTAAAATATTAAAGAAACAGAAACATTTATTTACTTCTTTTAATATTGAACAACCAAAGTTTCTCTTTTGTACATAATCCAATTTAAAGATAATATAATTAGCACTTCCAGCATTAACTGTCTGTATTTACAATGGGAAGCTAAAGGAGGAAAATCTTCAACTCTGTATGAAACTCAAATCAAATGGTTAAAGGTTACAGTAGGTGCAAAATCCCAAACTCCTCTATTTAGGGGAAACAACTTAAATGCTTTGCATTCTTTATTACCTGTAAGGGTTTCTGAAATGATTTGGCTATGATTCAAAAATCTGAAATCTTCCATTATGCTTTCATTATTTGAAATGTGACATTAAAAATTCATCCCAATAGTTCTACATCAGCTGCTGCTTGCCTGTAGACTGGTCTGGCATCTGATGAAAGGATGGCAAGGAACTTTACTATGTAATCCTAATTTCATATTCCCGGATATACAATGGGTCAAATAGATGGTCTTTGTCTGTTCCAAGGGTCATGTACACAAAAACCACACGCATAAAATGGTCTTCACTCTTGCATAAAATGTGTACAGAGTATCAATGAGCAGGAAAACGTAAAAGTTTTTATGGATTGCAGCTGGCATGGACCTTTGTTGATTGAAAATAAAATATATTTCACTATATTGTTCTTTTTAGCAGTGTTAGAAGTTAATCATCAATCCCTGGCGTTTCACCCTGTTGTATTCTGGAAGCTATCCTGATGGCTTCTTCTAAAGACTGTTGTTCTCCGAGCTTTAAAAAAAAAGAAGATATTTGAAAGATATTTTATGCAGCAAACTTGTTTGACCATATTTGAAAAGAAAGTAACTTAATCACTACTTATATATACATAATAGCTGCAGTAACAAACAGTCACTCCTTCTCTGAACAACATCATAATAGTTATCAAGTCAGTAAAAAAATGGACCCCCCCGGAGAGATTTGAGTACTCAAGTGCAGTAGGTTTATTGAATGAATGTTCTTCAAAGATTTATTGCACTGCAAAGAGATTTCACCATGTGCACCTGGTAATCTCTCAACTTGGCAGATTTTAAAAGAACTGAGTGATAAGGTTTGGAGTGTGTAAGACAGGTGTTAAATAATGACCTATTTGTCTTGACAAAGCAAAATGAATGGTACCACTTTTCTTTAAGTTTCTGGTACACAAATATTGCTTTTGGAAGAGTGCTCAACAGCCAGAGCATCATGCTGAAAATGTAGGAAACCACAGCACTGTACTCCTTAAGAGTAATTTTTCAAGATAATACACTGGAATTTAGACAAGCAAATTTTGTTATTTCATCCCTGATTTATTTTACTATAATATACCTCATGCTGAAACTAGTTCTCAAAAGAAGTGTCTGGTTAGTATTATTGGAAATGGAAGCCGATAATCCATTAAACATTATCCCCAGTCTGTCTCCTCCATGTGCTTCAACCCTGACCTAGAGTGATAACCTTTAGGAGTGAGAGGGTAATTTGTTCTTCTGGCCCTTTCAATATCTGGACTCTCTTGCAGAGAATGCTAAAGAGTGATTAATTATGTTTGTTTTGGGAATAACCTATTTTCGATAGACTTTTAAACATACCCAGTTTTGGTCCCTATCAACCTGGGTCAAATGAGAACCAATGCCAAAGATATGAATGAGGCACTCTTCCATGTAGGTATGCATCTGTCTCTCTTTAAATTTTTATACAGTTTGATGGCTATTAGATGTGTATGTGGGAGGTGAAGTTATTTGTCATTTCTGCACCTGCTACAGCATTAACTTTTAAGTATTGGGCCTTAACTTTTAAGTATGCCTTTCAAATCTTTGAAACACAAATTTTGTTTTGAGCATGGAATTACCTTATAAATTAAAACATATTATTGTTTTATGATACATACTTGCACTGCAATTTGCGTTCCATTGGATGTAGCCAACAATGTAACCGGTCTAGTTTCTGTAGTCACTAGGTGATGTCCATGTTGCTGATGTCCCATTTCTGAAGAGGCACTATGAAATGCGGCTAAATCTTGAGCCACTATAGCAACCTTCAGGACAAAAAACACGCACACAAAACTAACTGAAATTTGCAATTCAAAGTCACTCAACTCAACTGCATATTAACCTCAAAGCCTTTGTAGGACAATTTGATATTCTAACTTCATTCAGGAAAGCAATCTAAGGCCTTTTTTACACATCCCCCGCAGAGTGGGGGGTCCATGGGCATGCCTACACATATCCCTATGCACCCCCACTCATCCCCACGCAGAGAGCAACCGCCGTTTCCCCCAGTTGCTCCGTGTGTGGGAATGCATGTTAGGCAGGAGTGCGCATGCACCCCCACTCACCATGTGCGTCCACGTCACATCCTTTACATTGGCCTCTCCCACTCATGAACATGCAGATTTCTGCGTGTTCATGAGTGGGAGAGCCCCGTGTAAAAAGGGCCTAAGAGACCAAAGAAATAAAATCAAAATATTTTTAAAGAAATACCAGTATCATTTTCATTTTTCACCCTCTCAGATTTGTCTACAATGAACAGAGGTGCTACAAGCAGAATCATTTTTAGCATCTTTCAGTCCTGAAAAGTGGAAATCTGAATTTAAACATAAATTTTAATCTCTCCTTGAGCAATCTAGGAGGATACCACTGACTAGTTTAAGAATCTTACATGTTTAAAATTTAAAAATGGACAAGATTCCAATATTTGTGCACTGGTTTAGGAAAAGCTGTTAATTTGTGATTAATGATTTTCAACATTTCATATATCTCCTCATTTGGAATTACACCAATTAAAAAATGGTTCATTTTTTACAGACTCTAAATAAATTTTCACCCTGAAACAAACAGATTAAGAAATCTCATTTTGCTGAAAAATCATCTTCTAAGATTAAATGCAAAACTGTCAATGTAATTTGCTTAAAAATGAGTGCTTTTTCCTCTGCTTAAGCAAATGTCCTTAGTGGGACTTGTAGGAGACTAGGGGTGATTTCAGAAGTGACGCGTTCCAATTCACCACAGCGAATCCCACCCCGGGAACGGATTCACCGCGGGCTGTGGTGACACGTGCGGCCCCAACAGACGTGACAGGATTGTGACCACCGCCCGGGGGCAATCAGAGAGAACATGGGCCAGGGGAACACAACAGACATGCAGTGGAGACATGGACCGCGGTTCGAGCCCCAGAATGCACCGCGGCTGGGGTCAATTCCTTCCACCGCGGCTGCGGGTTTCCGTTCAGAAGTTACTTTTCAATTCACCCCTGCCGTAGTGACCATTCACCACACTTCTGGGCCTCCTCCCACCCCAACCTCACGAAGCGTGGTTAGCTTCACCCCGGGCCGCGTTTGACTGTGGTGAACATCTGTATGTGAGCAAACAGACATGCACGGCGCTTTCACCACCCCCCGCGTTTGACTGAGGTGGACATTCACGTCACTTCTGAAATCACCCTAGGACTCAGGATTCTGGTTTTGAAGTTTATTCCTAGCTCTGTCACTGGTTTGCTGTATGCCTTTTGGCAAGTTACTTAATCAGTTTACAGCTGGGTAAGCTAAGGCCCAAAGAGGTGATATCATCACCTCCTTATGGGTTGTTTTTTGAAACTTAATTAATTATTTGTGAAATGCTCTGAGGATTTTTGATGTAAGCTAGTTCAGAGGACTATCCTATTGTTCAGAGAGGAATGTTATGGCATCATTTGGAAAACACCGTTCTTATCAGATAAATTAGTTTGAACAAGATAAAACTTGTACATATTTGCAAACACACTACAAAAAAGGGTGTTTACATGTATACTGAGCAACATTTTACCTGCTGTCCTTCAGTACCCTCTGCCGTAACCATTGCTACGGAATGAGTTCCTGCTGAAGAAATTACTGCATCATGGGCTGGGACTGTGATGGTGGTGCCATCTTGTGTTACCATAGTAATAGTATTTCCAATGGCCTGTATGTCAGCCTGAGATATGTTGACCTGAAACACAACAGATGTTTTCAATTAAAATGAGATTTTAATTGCTGATTCCATCATACTTGAGTTTTTAGGTAATAATTTAAAATTTCTAAAGTGTTTCCAAGTGAAGTTGAGACAAACCCAAAAACGGAATTAGTGTTGGAGAGTAGCTTGAAGTTCAGACTACCATAAAAAGACCTTATTTTAGACTACTGTACATTTTGTCTTTGATTCACATTCAAATATAACTATCAGCTGACTGGCCTGACATATGCTTATTGGTGTGTAAAAATAACAACCCTTTATAGTGAGCTCCTTTGCCAATTCAGTCTCTTACTTTCCCTAAAATGAAAACAAACTTTCTAGAAAGAGCTCTGTGCTGAGGAGGCGTCAATCCCTTCTCTCTCCTTTCCTCTGATCTTGCAGCCTAACTGAAACCTGCCCTAAAAATGTTTTGTTTTGTTTTATTTATTGGTTATGGCATAACTGCTAAAAAAGCTAACACAATTAAGAAAAAGGAAAAAAAAAAAAAAAGCGAGAGTGCCATAGGTCGTAAAGGTAATGAGAAATATACAGCAGCAGCAAACACTCTCCAAGGAGACCACTGGGCATTCAAGCTTTGCATTCCAATGACCTGAACAGACACAAGCAAATGAAACCTGGAGCTGAAAAATCCCACTAGGGTATTAAAAAAAACTATAGCAATTTTTTGGAAACCATGAAGCATCTGCAGTGCCCTATGCACAGAAATTACTATGTGGTATGTCTGCAGTACTAGTGGGAAGAAAAAGGAGCTTGCAAAAGCATCCTATATGGTTTAGGTGTAAGCCTTGTGGTAGGAGGTGAGAAGAAAAGCAAAAAATATCTTTAGATTCAGTCTATTCAGGCTTCAAAGAAGCCTGTTTCTATGCTTATTCTTAAGGCAATTTCAGACATCACATTTTCATAGGGGTCAACAAGTGGTAAAACCATGGCAAATCAACATGTCCATGAAAGGGCATTCACGTGAATCGCTGTTCCATGTTAAACTATCTACCATGCAATAAAGCGGTGGTAGAGTTCTCCTCATATTTTCAGGGGTGACTACCACAGGAAAGCCAAGTGGTAACCCCATGGTAAAAGCATTCACATGTAAATAAATCATGGAAATCCTGCGGTAATGGCAAGGTTACCACATGTTTTCCACTTGATATCATGATGTCTAAAAGGTACCCTAATTTGACTCAAATGTGAAACCAGCACTAGAACATACTAATCAGCCATTATTTAGGACTCTAACCAGTATAACTAAGCACATAGAGTAACTAAATATATATTTTTTTAAATCCTTAATTCCAAATATCTCTTTGGCAAGGAGTTCTTTAACATGGTGAATACTCACATGCTGAGTCCCATCCTGGGAAATTAGTGCTACTTGTTGACCCAGGCCTGACTGAGTAACCGTAGCAACCTGTTCAGAAACAACATCCTCCCCTTCTACACCTGTCACATAGGTTATCTGGGAGCCTTTAAGCACATCTTCACCTTGACCTAGTTGATAAAAGGAAGGTGGGGATAGTTTACACATGGTTTATACTTACAGTAATGAAAATAAAGCAGAAAAGGGGCATGGGTGGGAGAAGGCATTTCATTTAAAGTTTGACATTTTATGCTGGAGACAAAGTAGTTTGAATGATATCTTTTATTGGACCAACTATTGTTGGTGGAAATGTGCAAGCTTACGGGCCACACAGGGCCCTTCCTCAAGCAAGTAGGATTGGGAACCTGAGGAAGGACCCTGCGAGGTCTAAAGGTTTGCACATTTCCACCAACAATAGTTGGTTCAAAAAAAGATATCATTCAAACCACTTTGTCTCCTCCTCTGTCACTCGGGACCAACATGGCAACCACACACTCTACATTTTATTCTGTAAGAAAGAAAAAATGGAAATGCTAGAATCAAATTAATAGATCCCAAATTACAATGTTACTAGGTCTGGGGCCTCTTCTCCCTTCAGTGGTGGGGAACTGTGTACATGTAGAAATGAAAGCAGACATTTTGGTATACATATCCCATTTATACAAGGTTAAAAAATATTAAAATGGTGACAAACAATACTGAGATTCATTTGCGTTAAACATTAACTTTTAGCTACTAGTGGTTTAGTGCAAACACAATCAATGGCTTATTCAAAGAACTATTCATTAACGAACACTCTGAGCCTCAGAGGAATAATGAGTGACACCATTGTGTGAAGAGTGATGTAAGAGTCTTTTATCTTAATAAAGTTTAACCTCAGCAAGCACTAATTGTTCATCTAAATCCAGAGGTGGGCAGACAGCAGCTCAAGAGCTGCATGCAGCTTTTGGACACCTGCACTGTGGCTCTCACCAGAAGTGGCTGCTTGGGGGGGGTGTCCATGTGGCTTGCTCAGGAGCATGAGAAGCCAAGTCACCATTTCTGCCACTGCTACTGCTGGAGCCTTCTGGGGCCCACAGGAGCAGTGTGTCTTGAATTACTACTGCTGCTGCCTGAAGCTGCCAGACCACCTGGGAACTGGAGCTTTGATGTGAGGGAGGGGTGTGGGGTGGAAGACAAGCTGCCTTGTTGCCAGGATTGGGGAAAGCTGAATGTGTCTTGTGGCTCTCAGTGATATGAAAATGTTGGTTTGTGGCTCTTAGCCTTGGGAACTTTGTAAACACCTGTCTTAATCTTTTCTTTAGGTAGGTAGTAGTGGCAGTGGGGTGCAGGGCAGGGCCAGAAGTGGGTGGGGCCAGGCCAACGGTAGGTAGAGCCTAGCCTACGGTAGGCGGAGCCAGCAGTGCACATGCAAACACAGAGCAAGCAAAGCAAACCATCTTAACCCAACCGTTTTATGTGAAGTCCTTAGCACACCATAAAAGCAGCAGCATGAAGTTCCACTTGTCCCCAAAGACCGCAACCATACTACCTAAGGTCTGTGTACTCATATCCTCACCACATGGACCAACCAGCCATCATTCTTGATGTAACCAAGCCAAGAGTGTGCACCTGGGACCACATCCTCATGAATGTTACACTCCTTGTCTCTCCCTCTGTTCCCCTTCCTTCGTCTCCCCCTCCTCCCCCCCGGTCTCTCAGATTGTAAGCCCTAGGAAAGGGACCATGTCTATTCAATTACTTTGTAAAGCACCAGGTACATTGCTGGCGCTATATAAATGTTTGCTAATAATAAAAAGACACAGTTCTGTTGCAGTGTAAAAGGCAGCAGCTGCTGCAACCTGGCAGGGTAGGCAAGCCATTAGTGAACCAACCAACATGTGGCATGGCCTTCTGCAGAAAAGCCATGCAAACATCCCACCAAACTGCAAAGGGACCATTTTAAAATGCAGGGAACATTCAAGCAAGTAAACCATTACATCCAAGTCACGAGGCCCCCCCACCCCAAAAACAGAAAGCAGACAGTTTAGGTGGAAAACAGCAAAGGGACCATTTTAAACAAGAGTATGCAGTAATTGTCCCTCCAAGGCACACTGTACTCTATGTGCGCCCCCGGCTCAGAGGCGAGCTTCAGCTCCACCTCTCACCAGGCTCTAGCTCCTCCTCCTTCCCCCCTCCACGCTGTTGCTCTGGCTCCCTCCCCATCCAGCTCCATAGCGCTGCTCTGCAAACTTGCACATACGCAGAGAATTGCAGCTGCTCATGCATGCGCAGTTTGCCACCACGTCCCGGACACCTGGAAGTGTGGCACAAGCCGCAAACTGATAGCACGGCCAGCCCCCAGCAGCTGGGGTCAACGGCACTGCAGCGAGCCTCATCATGAGGCAAGCTGGAGCCTTCTTTAATTTTCAGCAGTTTTGGCAAGCAGGCAGCTGGAGGGGCAGTGCCCCTGACACCCCACGTGATGCACCGCGCCTGGTAGGTAGTTATCAGGATGCAGCCATTTACTTAACACAGGTTTGACTACAGTGTTCCACATATAAAATACTTAGTTACACCTATCTTATACCATCTTGAATGCCAGCTAACAGAAGGCTATGACCCTTTGACCTCTTGCCATAGGAAAATGCCTTTTCTTTATATTCCATTTGTTTTGAATTTACATTCACTGGATTCTCTATCCATAGATCTGTACTGTATAGAAATTTTTAAGCAAACAGACACCTCGCAGGTAGCATGCCCGGAGAAGACTCCTAGAATCTGATTGTGAGCTGCCTTTGAGTGAGAGGAGTGGGGTAAAAATATTTATAATCATAAATAAATAAATTTTTTAAGCCAGGGGCACTCCCAACAGCACTAATAGCATGAGGACAGCCCAGGGAGGCTACTGTAACTAAGGAAACCTATTTGGGTTCCTGGAATTGGAAGGACAGGGAGGGTCAAGCAAAGATTTTTCTTCCTCCCTTTTCCAATGTTACAAGTTCTGTGCTGTACCGTAGAGACACACCACAGGATGCTCTGCAGCGACTTGTAGTTGCAGTAATGTTAAGGTGAAGGAGAACAGAATAGGTGATGGCAGGTGAATCAACTTCTCATTTTCTGGCTTTTCAGGTTTGAATAAAGTCTGACATGAGCAGTAACTTCTAACTGCTTCAATTTTTATATATATATTAATAAATAAATACGTTTTGGTCATTCTCTGACAAGTTAATGTTTGCAGGGAGTGTGATCTAGTGGTTACAGAACTGGAAGTCTTTCCCCCTGGTAACATTTTCAGTTCTGTGACCAAGTCACTTAAAGCCTCCATGCCTGTTTAGCTTATTTATGAAGTGAGTAAAGTAATACCTACCTTCTGCACTTCATGAAGTATTTTGGAAGTGTAATTAATGTTTGCAAAGCACTTTGTAGTGGTCTACCACTGAGAATACTAAAGTACTATTATTTAAGAAAATATCACATCTACTGTTAGTTGTTTATGGGGAATTATTAAACTTTCGTTTTGCTATCACTGTAACTATGCCCCCTAGAGACAAGCACACACAAACCTGGTGTTGGCTCAAAGAAAGCTTCCTGCTCTTCTTCGATTGGCTCTGTGTCATTGTGTGCTGTCCGCTTGTGCATAGCAAGTGTAGAAATTTGTTTGTATGTTTTTCCACAGTGATTACAGTTGTACGGTTTGGAATGAGTATGTACAACATGGTGTTTATATAAACTGGAATATTCTGTAAAACGTTTATCACAGCCAGGAACTGTACACACATAGGGCTTCTCCCCTAGGTAGAAAGACAAAAACAAGAATGATAATTATAACCAGAATGTGCAGAAATCTGTCTAATAGCACATTTGCATAGAAATTAGATGATACATTTTTACTAGTACCCAGCTTAGACAGGCATTTTCCATCTTCCTTCTTGAACTCAGAAGTGGCTACAGTGCAGTTTACAAAAGTCTCCTTGTCTTTCATATTAAAATTCTGTTGACACCCAGCATGCAATCTAGAGTGGCCATTCAGACCAAGAAGGAGTTCTGCATGCTGAAATTAGTATAATAGATGTTTATGGAAAAAACCCAGCTACAGTCTACTTTACTGTATGTGAAATAAGTTGCAACACTGAGGTTCCTTGAAAGATGCCAATTCTACAAGATAGATAAATAGTTTATTTGTTTAGCCATAGGCCATAACAACAACAACAACATTTTTACAAAACCCAAACAACTCAAAAACAACTTTACTATACAATAGCAATACATAATATAGAGCCACATAAATTGCCAGTCCATAATAATTCATCGTTTTCCTACAGGGTCTCACGTGCCTTAACCTCCTCTCCACTTTTGCCCTAATAGTCATTCTTAGCACATAGTTCAAAGCTCCAAAAAAAGAAGACAACCTAGACCAAGGGATGCTGAACCTGCAAATAATTGCAGGTCCTATCCCTCTTAAAACTTATGCCCACACATCGCCCCACTTGGGATATCCATAATTAGAATAATCATTTAAGTGAACCTCATGAGCTCTCAAACAATTCTCCAGAGGACTATGGGTTGCCTTGCCCGCTTGTGTCGGCCCACTTGACCCCTGTGCAACATTTGAATTTATACCTTGCCCTTCTCGGGGCTTATGGCAGCACACTGACCCCTGCTTAACATTTAAATTTTTTCCTTACCCTTCTCGGGGTTTATGGCGGCACACTTGACCCCTGTATATTCCTAAATGGAATAAAGCGAAATAGAAAACATCCCAACACTAAATAATCTTAGTCCGCCCCCATGCTCTAAAATTAAAATTAAATAATATACCTCCCCTATTATTTCCATACATTACAATTTTTGTTTCCAAACCAGGGTCAAAAACTTTGCCACATTTATTGAAATATTACTATCGTGATCCCCGAGCAAAAACAATTCCCTCGATTTCCCCGGGGTCTAAATTCCCAAGGAGCGGGGTACCAATTCTACAATCTGTTTGGGAGAATTATGACAACTCTATCCTAACTCTTTACTTGCTTGCCTTTATTTATTTAATTTTATTTTACCAATTTCACCCTACCCTTCCCAAATGGCTCAGGGCAGATTACAAATATATAAAACAGCAGAAAACCTCCAACCTCCCTAACAGTCTTTCCCTCACCCCTCTCTCCCACCCAATCCCATCCCACCGTAACCCCAAAAACCCTCTCCCAACCAGCCTCTATTCCCTCTCCCACCCCCAGCCAAATGCTTGGGCCTGGGTTCAGACAAACCTCTGGGGGAAGGGAGTTCCGCAAAACTGGGGCAGCCACCAAGAATGCCCTCCTGCGCACCCCCATCCTACATACAAGAGCAGCAGATGGAACCTGGAAGAGGGCACTCCCAGTCAACTGCAGGGGTCGCAATGGAACATGTGGTACAGGCGGTCCTTCACACATGTAGGACCCAGACTGTTTAGGGCTTTAAAGGTCAACACCAGCACCTTCAATTGTGTCTGGAAGGCTATAGGCAGCCAGTGCAGACTTTGGAGCACTGGTGTAATGTGCTCACTGCAATTCTTCCCCAAAAGGAGCTGAGCCACTGCGTTCTGCACCAGCTGCAGCCTCCGAACACTCATCAAAGGCAGCTCCACGTAGAGTGCATTGCAGTAATCTAGCCTTGAGGTGAGGAAAGCACAGATGACAGCAGCCAGCTCAGTCAGAAAGAAAAGGCCACAGCCTCCCCAGCAGATGGAGTTGGTGAAAAGCGCTCCTGGCCACTGCTGCAACCTGAAGATCCAAGTGCAGCGAAGAATCCAGGAGCGCTCCAAGACTGCGAACCTGACTGACCAGAGGGGGCGGGACTCCACCAACAGGAATCCCAATCCCTTCCAAGTCACAAGGCCAGCCAACCATCATCACTTCAGTCTTGTCAGAATTAAGTTTCCATTGGCTCACTCTCATCCAGTCCCCAACCAGAGCCAGGCACTAGGTAAGCAATGAGGCTGCAGGATCTGGGTTGGATGAAAAGGAGAGGTAGAGCTGGGTGTCATCAGCACACTGAGGACACCTCACCCCAAACCTCCAAATGATCTCACCCAGCAGCCTCAGATACACATTGAACAAGAAGGGGGACGGAACAGAACCCTGCAGGACCTCAAAGGAGAGGTCACAAGGGGACAAGGAGCAATTGCCCATCACCACCCACTGAGAGCTCCCCGACAGGAAGCAACAGAACCACTCAAGAGCAGTCCTGTGCACCCCTGCCAGGCTTTAAATAGAGTCTTGCCTATAAACAGGAACCTGTGTTCACTGTGTTTTTTCCATTGGTGGCAATGGGGAAAACACAGTGAACAGAAGTCCCTGACTACAACCTCAGAGACCAAGGCTGTTTTTAGACAAGACAGTACCACGCAAGTTCGCCCAGTGGACACGTGTGGTACCGCTCATTTAAAAGTGGCGGTGGGAGGGTGCGCGCTCCCGCAACCCATGCACCTCCATCCATCTCTCCACATGAAACAACCAGGAAAAACCTGGGTTGCTCCATGAGGGGGCATGGGTGGCCGGCGGGTGGATGCATCTGCTGCCATCTAAACCCTCACCCACCCACCGGAAGTGTGTGTGCACTCCACTGAGCGCACATGAACCCGCCTCCCTGGCCCACCAGTGTCTGTCTAAAAACGGCCCAAGTATGTTATTTCTACAACATAATTCAATTTACCAGAAGCACGAGTCCCAAATCCAAGTCATATTCTTGGTGTGTGGTTCTCTGTGGCTGCACCTAGGCTGTGGAACTCCCTTCCGGCGGAGGCCCCGGACCTTTCCTCAACAATGCAAGACCTGGCTATTTCGCCAGACCTTTGGTGAGGGAGATGGGTGAAGGGTTGTGGATTAGGGTGGTCGAGTTTGTGCATGTTTTCTTTTTTGACATCTCCCATTGGATTGAAGGTTTAATTATGTTTTATTTTTACTATATATTTATTGTATCTATATTACTGTATTTTTATATTCCATTCATATAAATGGTTAGCTGTCCCAAGCTGCTTTACAGGAGGGGCGGGATATAAATGATGCGAAATAAATAAATAAAATAAAATATCAGCAGTTCTATGGGATTCGTAATTAAAAATGATTAAGGGTAAACAGAAGTGACATTCTCCACCTAACTCCAACGTAACACAAACTACATTATAAAATTCCCCCCTCCCCGCCCACAAAAAAACAACAACCCTCAGGTGTGAGAGGTATGCAGAACCATGAACTCCATGAGTTACCCATTCCTGATAAAAATGAAATGCAGAATGACAGAGGTTGTAACAATAGGTTATCAGATTATAGGACAGAGGAAGAATTACTTCTCCTTTACTCACTTTAGCTTTGAGATGGGACGGGTCATATTAGACCCAGTCAAAGAAAATAGAAGGGTATGAGCAGGAGAAATCCTAGGAACAATCAAAGTGAAGGCTAAATGTATGATCTGCTAGCCAACAAAAAATAACAAAAAGGTAGGAAGGAAATAATGGGAGCTATTTCAATGACTACTGAAATAGTGGGAATCTTTTTCATTGTTTTCACTGGTCTTGGATTAGGCCTAAATAGAACTGTGCTGAGACAGAGAGGGGAAGCCACTTGCTTACAGAAGTCAATATAGCAGGAAGAATTAAGCAGAGACATCTCTCACACAGTACTACAAATATAATAGTTTTTCAACTCTTTGACAATGTGTACTAGTAAATGACGCAACCACAAAGGACAAAGTCATAGCCATTTATGAGCAAAATACTCTGCAAACAAAACTATAAAATATATGTTATCAGGTACCTGTATGTATTCTCACATGGTTCTTATAGTTAGTAGCACTGGCAAATGCTCTCCCACATCCTGGTTCTGTACAGTAATAGGGTCTTTCCCCTGTATGTGTTCTAATGTGAACTTTTCTGATATTGGATGTTGTGAATGACCTGCCACAGCCTTCAAAAGGACATTTGAAGGGTCTTTCACCTGGAAAAAAAACAGAAAGGTATACAGTCAAAGGCAAGAGACTTCTACAAAAATAGCTAATCAGATTTGGATTAAATATAGAATCCTAAAATTGCCTAACTTTTTCAAGCTTCTTGCATTTATTATTGAGTCATCTCAGCGTAGTCCTACAGTGAAAGAAAAATTCCATAAAGAAAACATTCAGGAGAGGCCATGTGGTGTAAGTAAGTAATGTAATTTTACTAATATTAAAGGTTCTGTAAATGAGTTACTAACCATGAGATTTAAATGCTGTGTAAAATACATTAAAAAACCTGCTTCTGCAAAAATAAAGTCCTTGCTTCTAAGTGCGCAGTACTTGGACCGAGTGGTAGGGGGCAGACCCTGGTTCAAGTCTTGCCTTAGTCAGAAACTCAGTGGGTGACCTTGGGCCAGTCACAATATTCTTTCAGCCTAACCTACCTCACAGGGTTGTTGTGAGGATTAAAAGTTGTGTTTATTAGTTAAAGTGCTCCGATTGCCATGGGAGGGGGGTGCTATATAAAAACAAAGATTATTATTATTCATAAATAAGAGCTTACATTTCTGAAGTCACATGCCTAAATCACACTAGCACCCAGAACACATCTAACAAGGATAACACTATTGGATAACTCTTTTGCAAAGACTGGCTGCTGTTCCATATACTATTTTTTTTTTTTTTACACTATCTTGTACATAAATGATTGTTTAAAGATAAAACAAGCTGTCTGTCTGCTTTAAACAGTCAGCACTATTTAATATAATTCTCAGATTTACAACAATTCTTGGGACCTAGTCTTTGTCTTGCAGAATCACTAAAATATAATTATCTGTAGGGTTATATGTAGTGGCTCTACAACAGCATAGAAAAGGTACGCAGTAGAGTTCAGTGACCAGCTTAGTTTAGGAAATGAATTTTAAACCACCAGAAGTGCATGGGAACGTAAGTAGTCAGAATGTAATAACTTTGTCAGGTATCTTCCTTTTATGCAACAGGGCTGTGACCGTCACCTGGTAGAATCTCCCTTTATTTTTAATTAAACACATACTGGCATGGGAAAAGGGATGGGAATTTGCCTAGTTTTGCCACATTTGAGCACCCTCTGGGTAGGGCCACATCATGAAGCGGGGGGGGGGGGGCGAGGGGGGGAGATTAAACTCTCCTGCCCCTTCTCAATGTGGCCATACCACTGTAAAGTCACAACATTCTGAATTGGGGTGATCATGGTTGCTTGCCCAAGTTACACAACCTCACGTTAATTTTTATCTAATGTGAGATTGCATAACATGGGAATGCCCTCATCCTCAATCGTCGGTGAAACTAAAGTTAGCTTTATTAGGGATGATAGGAATGAAAATCCAGACCTGTCATGCATGTGAGTTGAAATTAACATTAAATTTAAATACGTGCATGCAAATTTCACGTTAATTAAACTCACCATGAAATTTTGACAGTAAGTGACGTGTCCCCTTTACTGAGACACCACTTCCCTAGGGGGTTTGGCTGGAAATTACATTTATCGGGTAATTTTATAACATGGGCAAGGATTCCTTATTTATCATAACGGATCCCTGATTCAGAAGAAATTAACATGGGCATGCAGCCTGTCAGGAATCTTTCATTACTGCTGGTTTATATTAGTTTTAATCTAACGTGAAAATCAGCACATGGGCAAGCAGCCCATGTTGGAAAATGACAGTCCCCTTCTCATGTGGTGGCACCCCTTTTGGAGCACCATGACATCATCATGCTCTGCAGGGGGTGAAGCCACATAAGAGGGGGCAAAAGAGCCCACTTTGCCCTGCCCCCTCCTGACATGGCTTCACCCTTCCCATCTCCAAGGATGATTATGCCAGTGCCTCTGCATACAGATAACTTCTTATCAGCATGTTTAAAAAGTTATCGTTAATACTTTCTTAGAATCTTGGAAATGATATTTCTCTGCTTATCCTTCTCCATTTTGTACAATGGTAAATTTAAAATAGAGAGTATTCAAAAACAGTATTCAGAATGCACAACCCTTCAATTTGAAATCTCCTGCAGGGCTTATGATCACATTGGGAAAAAATATTTTGCAGTTAAGTCCCCTGAGTGGCTAGAACAGAAACATCATACATTACTGAGTTGTCTGCCAAGATTAGCTGAGTCATGGTCTCTAAAGACTCAGCTGACACTGGGGAAGTAATACTGCCTTTGGGGTAAGTTATGAAGCTGCATAAGCATATACAGTATTTAGAACAAAAGTGCTTAAAACGTCTCTTATCCACTCAACTGCCTGTAATTATTATTCAGCTTATGCTCTTTAACATGTGTATAATCAAGTTAATCACATAATTAAATTTAGAACGGAATATTTAGAACAATGAAAAATCCATTGAATTTACCCACACTGAAAGTGGTGAAGTGGATAATAACCACTGTCCATTTCCATTCCGTTGGATACCTGTTTCGGTTATTTTGGTTTTGATTTTTTTGTGTCACGTCATCTCAGCCATATTAATTCATTCGTTCATTCATTCATTCAATTTTTACCCCTCCCTTCCCTCAAAGGCTCAGGGTGGCTTACAAAAATATAAAAAAAGTATAAACATAAAACATATATAAAAACATAAAAGCAATTTTAAGAAACCCTAAAGCCCCACCCTCTCTAACCCCTCCAACCCATTCGACCCAACCGTATTCCAGCCTGCCAAACGGCTAGCCAAATGAAAATGTGTTACATTTCTTGCAAAAGGGATTAGCACTATAAACACATGCGCAACTGAAAATTGCTTTGGTACCGAAATGACAAAAACTCAAAAACAACAACAAAAGCCTGAAACAGAAAACCCCAGAAATAAGCAAAACAGAATACCCCTAATATGTGAATACTAGTTTTAGTCATAGATATTATTCAGATATTCAGAAGGCTAACCAAAAACGCAATACACAAGAATATTTGCTAGATATTCTTTAATTAAATTCACCTCTAATTAAATTAAATGTACCAGACAGTTTTTATAATATGCAATTTAAAAGGGGTGAAAGATCATTTTGGGACTTAGTAAACAGATTTTTTTTATTTTTTTTAAAGGTAAACTAGAAGTCTCTATGAAAACTGATTATTCTGCCAAGTGCAGAAGTCCATTTTTAAAGAGAAACACTTCTGCCATTTCAATGTATTTTAGATTACCAAAATCAAATTTATTACAGATAAGGTTATTTTTCTAACAAATCTATTCCTATGTTATCCAGATGTAAATACAATTGGAATAATAAGCTTCTAGAGTCAAACTTATTCATGGCATACCTTTACTGAAAAGCATTTGATCCCTAATCTATAATTTACACTTATCTAGTTTACAAACTGATCATTGTTTGAAACCCTGTAATAAATTTTATGATATTGCCGGCGTACCCACATGCTGCTGTGCTGCATTTTCACATGTGTTTTTGCTAAGTACTGTCCAGTCTCTGTACTGTCATGCCAGAGAGAAGAGCCTAAGAGGGAGGGGTGAAGATACAGTTACATATATCAATCTATTTATTTATGTATTTACAACGTACCTAATAACTATTACACATATAACATTGGACTAGAAATCCCCCAGAGTACTGAGCGAGACAACCAGTAACTCCCATGAAATTCCAAAGCTGTTAGTTCTTTTACAGAAGAGGCTTTAAGTTGCTCTTCAAAGCAGCAGTTCAAGAAAAGCTTGTCGGTTTCCTGTCAAAAAGATGTGTGTGTTCTTAAGTGTACACAACACAACATAGCATTGTCATGGTTTCTATCATTCTTCCTTGAACACTGTAGAAAAGAGCAAAGTAGAGTTAGATCTGCCCAGCAACAGCCTTTCCTTAAAGTCAGTCTGTTAAGTTTAATCATAAGGAATACTCGCAGGAATGTCACACAACCTGTTTGTTAATCCAGCCTTTTGTGCTTCCAATTTAACTGTTAAGAAACAGGTGCCTGGAACATGACTGCGTTAAAGTCTGGGAGCTCGATTAGCAAGTCCAGGCAAAGCAGATCAGATCTCTTTCCTGGAGCAAGTCCTGCCCCACCCTGCTACCAGAAGCCATTCCTGACACCATTAGATATCCTCTCCACTGCTCAGTTCCTATCCTCTAAGACTGCTTTCCCAGTTTAACTCACGTTAGTCCCATGGGCACAGGGGTTTTAATGTTATTTCCCCCTTCCCCCATCAAATTCAATAAAGTGAGACAGGGCTGGATTCTGGGCCCTGTCTTACATTATTGAATTTAACAGGGGAAGGGGAAAATAAAGCTAAAATCCCAGTGCCCACAACTGGGGGTTTCACAAGACCTGACTAATGTGAGTTAAACTCACATTAGTCCCTGTTCCTTTCTTAACGTGGGCAAGCAGCCTAATACCCAATCAGCCTGCTGCATCAGCAACTAGGAGAGAGCATGTGTCTGGGGAGGGGCCTTGAAAGAGGGGAAAACTGTTTGGCAGCAGGAGGAGGGTGGGCCTGTGAAAGGCCCAGGTTCAGGCCCACAGCTAGGACACTGGGCACAGAGGGCAGACTGCATGACAAGAGGGGCAATTGTGTTTGTCTTCAGAAGTTCATGGGCTTGGTTAAAAAATGCATTTGTAATCAGAAGCCTTTTTAAAAAACTTTATTTTTCCTTAAAGTTTTCCTGTTTTTCTTATGTTCTATGTAGGGCTGAAATGAGATTTCACCCTTAGTGAAAATCTCATCAAGAATGGGTCTCTTGATGAGATTTTCTGGGTAAAGAATTTCACAAAAATTGGCCGTTCTTGTTGCCATTCTCACAAGATTCTCGAAAACCTTAATACACCCTAAAAACGCTCTGAGCATGCGCAAAATAGCTGCGCCTGGGCCATTCTGTACATGCACAGCCCTTTTCCAAGATGGCATCAGGGCATTTTTAGGTGTATTAAGGGTTTTGAGAATCTCACGATATTCTCAAAAACATTCATGAGATCGCACTAGGATTTCGAGATTCTCGCAAAAACTGGGGCTGTTCTCATTTCAGCCCTAGTTCTATGGTGCTAATATGTTTTATGATGCTCATCCCTTGTTTAAGGAAATGCCCCTTAAAAATGGAATATCTAGCAACATCGAGTATTTTCAGACGTGACAGGGCCAATTGGCCCCAGCACGGAAACAACCCTTTGATTCCGCGCCAGGGCCACCGCATCATGGGCTAACAGATGTGGTGGCTGATCCCGGCGGGGAATCCCGGGAGGGGGCGGGGCTGCGCAGTGCAACATGCGGCCGCACAGCCCTGCCCCCCCCCATGTTGCCCCGGCCGCCCGCCCGCCCTCCAGGAGACGGGTGTGCGCCGCGGCCAAAGCGCCTGCCCACCCACCCCCCCCGGCATTGACCACAGCCCAGAATCCCGCTGAGGATTCCGGGCCATGGTCAAGGGACAGACGTTACTGTCCCCTTCATCATGGGGGGGATCTCATTCAGCACGCGATCGGGGATGGTCCGGCCAGGACCTCCGATCGCGTGGTGAATCTGATTCCCCGCCGCGATTGACTGTGGCTAACATCTGGGGGGGGAACTTCCGGTTCCCCGACAGACGTTACGAGGCCATTCTCCACCACAGAGTATTGACTGTGGTTGAGCGTGGTCTCGTAATGTCTGAAAATACCCATTCTCTGAGGCCCTGCCTCAATACAAGTATTTTCTTAACAGAATTGCAATTACTGTTCTCTGGCCTTAAATCTATAATCATTCATTGAGTCTTCAGAATAAGAAACTAAGGGGTGAAAACCTCAGCAGAGGAGGGAGACTGAGAGGAGGGTAGGGAGCAGTGCCCCTCCCCTCCAGCTACAGATTTGAAAAGGTTTGTATTAGGATCAATGAGAGGTGAAGGAGTCTGAACTCTGCTCAAAGGAAAGAAAAGGAAAAAGCTCAGTATTTGAGGATAGGGTTGAGGCACTTAGTCTTTATTTACACTGTAAGACTACTACTGCAACTTCCACTAATTCAGTGCATCTACCATGTTGTGCATCCTATTTTATGTCCACCATTCCATCCAACTATGCACTGAACATCTTGCAGCCATTGCAGGCCCCCTGAATTCCTAGCAAAGCTTACTGGAAGAAACATCTAATATGTGTAGGCAAAGATTCCCAAACTCTAGTCCATAAACCGCAGATAGTCTCAGAAACACTCTCCAAACATATGGCTCATCCAAACTCCTCCTTGTTTCCAACTGTTAACTGCATTAAAGAACATTAAATTATTCCCTAATGGAGACAGGGTCTGGGAGGGTGGAATTTTAATATTATTTTTATATTGTATATTTATTATTTTGATTTTATATCTAGTTTATGTGCTGTCATCCACCTGGAGCCCAAGGGATAGGGCAGGATATAAATCCAAATAAATAAATAAATAAATAATCTTGTTGTGTTGTACTGCTCTGAACGTGTGGGGAAAAGAGAAACACCCAAAACTGCTGAGTACTATTTCAGCTACTCTTGGTCCTGCATACAGCTGTAAGGAGAGGTGTTTGAGAGCTGACAGAGCCAGAGGTCTGAGCTGGTAAAGATATCAATGAAAGATGAGTAGCAACATTATAGAATTGCATTGGAAAGGCTAACTGTTCTGTTGCAACTGCAACATTATTAGCACTTGCTTTTCTACACTGGCACTGAAACAGTGCTGAGAGACTCTCTGTAGGGCACAATGATGACAAGCTTCGTTGTAAAAAAGAAATGTACATAAAAATGAAGTATACTATTATAAGGACTGACAACGGGTGCGATCCAGAGCTCATGTGCGCATGGCCTAGGCATGTGCGCACGGGTTCTGCACGATTTCCACGCAGTTTGCACACGTGCCGCAGTCCCCATAATGGGCATGTGCATGGGTTGTGTGTGGGTTACACGCGAGTGTCACGTGTGCTGCGCGCACTTGTCTGCAGGGCTTGGGATTGGCCCCACTGCTTGCATTCAGAAAATGCAGTTGTGCAGACCAAGACCTCAGGTTGCGAAGGTATGTCTTCCTTCATTTCACAAGCAGAAGTCACTCAGCAAACTAGGGGTTTTGTTTAGCTAAGCAAAATTTAATCAAGTTAAGGTATAAACACAGACAGTGGGTGCTTTGATTGTTACAGGTACCTGTGTGAGTTCTGATGTGTTTTTGTAGGTCTCCTGAAGTCTTGAAAGACTTGGTGCAATTCTCTTCTGTACACCGGTATGGCTTCTCCCCAGTATGGGTTCGAACATGGCTTTTTAATCCATAACCTTAAAAGACAATTTTAAGAGTAAAAAAGAAAAATGCTCAAAAGACCTGGATGTTACAAACTGCAAATCTAGTCATTATTACTCAGAAAATATCTTGTCACAAAATCTATGCTTCCCTTTCCCAGTTATGAAATACTCTGTTGTATCTGAAACAAATACTGTATCAGTTTTTCTAGTCCTCTCCCTCTCCAACACGTTTTCTGAGTAAGAGCAGCACTGGAGAAATGCAGGCAGTTATGCTAATGTGGACAAACATTTGTTCAGATCTCTGTAAAGGAGTCCAGACTAATCTCTCCTTCTCTTATCAGTTATCAGATAGAGCTGATCTTGCTCCTACTAATACAATGGCACTACAAACTCTAACTTCAAATGGAATTTGTACCAGCAGTAAGTACTAGCCAGTCAGAGGTTTGTGCAGAAATTGGGATTTCTGACAAGGAAGTCATCTTGTCAACAAGTTTTATGACAGAAATGTGTCTATTAATGTAGCCACTTCACTTCCTTCCTTTCTAACTTCTACAACACAAGTTTCGCTTCAGGAAAGTCTCTGAAAAGCTGGTATATTAAATCCATATTTATTTTTCCTTAAAGTTCAAAATGACAAGCTAAACTGATAGGATAACTATGGCCAGATATATGTTTAGCCATTAAAAGGCAAAACAGTGAGAGACTTTACACTTCATTCTGTAATTTGAAAGGTGCAAATCTCCTTCTGCAGTTTTACCACGTCTATTTCTATGTTCTGTACAGCGCCAGGCACATGGCTGGCGCTATATAAATGTTTATACTAAATAATAATAATAATAATACCACCACCCTGTTCTCCACATCTGGGGGATGGACAGGCATGTTGCATCTGTTGACCTGCTGTGTGTGCAGATCTCCCTCCAGTCCTCTGCTTCTACAGCTCCCAAAGCTCAGACTGAGGCTCTGCCAAACTGCAAAAAGGGCAACAGATAGATCAGCTAATCCCTGTCCTGTAACACAGCACACTGAAGGGACAAAAGCACTGTGTACAGGGCAGTGACGAGCTGACCAACTAGCCATTACCCAGCCCCCACCCAGCCCAGCAGAACGGTCCCAGAGAGCTCCAGAAGCAGGGACTGTCAGGAGATCTGTAAACAAACATCCTACAGCATCCGATCACTTGCTTTCATTCCCTGTCTATCTGCTGGGCCCTGCCCCACTCAGGGGTCAGATGTGCCTGCAGGGGGATGCAGCACAGCAAGCACAGATGTGTCAGTGCCTCCCACTGGCGCATCTGCCTCCCACACCATAGTAGAGCTGGAATCGTAGAATCTTAGAGTTGGAAGGTGACTCAGAGGTCATCTAGTCCACCCCCTGCTCAATACAGGATCGCAGTCTAAGAGTTGAGTTAAGTAGTTATTAACTGTAACATTAACTAAGTTAAAGAACTGTAAGCCACCATGACAAAAAACAAAAACAGATCAATCACACAACTTGAAGTGTCTACTATCAATATTTTTTTTAACTGGGGACCAGAAACTTGGACATTCTTATCTGCAGCCAGCAAGTGCAGTCTTTTTATTTTTAACTCATTTAACACAGGATACTTGTTCAAAGTTAACAACAGGTTAGTTGGTTACAAGTTTTTGTATCAAGACACCAAGACAGACACAGACACAGACACAGACACAGACAGACACAGACACAGACACAGACACAGACACACGCAAGGAAAAAACATTCCCCAAAGTGTTACCTGTTGCAAAAGCTTTGCCACAACCAGGATGTTCACACTGATATGGTCGATCTCCTGTGTGCGACCTTTCATGCACCTGTTTAAAGACACCCAATACCTGATTTAATGCAGTACTTTGTTTTCTTTGTGCAAAAATTGTTTAATTCTTAAAGACAGCGTATTTTATATCTCTTCTTGGAAGATTCAAAGAGAGTATGGTTGTTGAGTTGGTCCCAAACGTAAGAGATGGAGACAAAGTAGATTAGATGATATCTACTTTGGCTCTTTCAGGGCAATTTCTCAGGCATGTAGCAAATCAGAAAGAAATATGGTTGGTGTATAAGGGTTGCGCTATTGGATACTGACTTACCTGTAACCCTCGGACATATCTTCAACCAATGTTTGAATGCAACCTACTGATAATAAAGGTCAAAATTTGAAAAAACAAAAGAAATATGGTGTGTAGGGATGGGGTGGAAATATTTCTTACAACAGCTTAATTCTGTCCTTTGCAGAGCAATGCATTTTTATTACAGTACCATTTCTATAAATGTACATTTTATAAAATCTATAGAATTTAATATCAAGTTTAGGACAGAGTTAAGGTGCTGTAAAAAATGTTCATAGGTGACTTATAATAATAAATAAATGACCTCTAAAGAAATAATGTTGTACTATAATTAGTTGCAAATAAGCCACAAAATAAGCATGTACGGTAAATACAGTATGGTAATGAATTAAGTACCTATGGTGTATTAATGCTGATGTTATGTTAGGCAATATAGGTAATGAAATATAAATCATTTCCATGTTTTTTGGCATTTAAGTTTTGTTATATTGTATATTAAATGTGTTTAAAAATGTAAGTGTAATTAATTTTCATGGGTTTTGGCATGTACTTTTTGTTAAACTTTATTTTGTTAAATGTTTTTTGAAATGTAAATTTTGTTTAGAATTGGTCCTGCCATTAATTAAAAAAAAACAGTATGGTTTTGTTGTTTTAGGAAATTTCCAAGCTTTTTGTGATGTGAGGAATATAATAATGTGAATTTTTGAATATATAATATTTTGAAAACAATGTGGTAAAGAAAAAGTGGATACAAAGCACTTCTTTGTCTTTGAATCTCTGAGGAAAAAGGAGGTGGTGAAATTTCTGCTATGAAGGAAGAATTGATGAATCTTCGTTTCCCACCGTTTGTCTGTTTGACCGTGTTGTGCTGCTTATCAGGTCAGTCTGTCTCCGCAGGGTGGGCGGGGGAGCCAGGAGGACGGGCTGGGAGCCAACACGTCCCTCTGCCATGCAGGGACAGGCAGCTGTTGCCACTGCGGCCACGCAGGGACTTGTTGGATCAGGCTGAGGAGATGCTCTGGGGACAGTGACCAGGTCACTGCCAGAACCGCCCTGTATGAGGCTGCATTCACAACCAGCGCTGAGCCTCCTCTCTGACAAGTGCTCAGAGCCATTGCAAGCAAATTCCTCCCTTCGCTTCAACTTGTTGAATGAAGGAGTGTCAGAAATTTAAATCCAACACTCCTCTAGCAACTTAATACGCGAGACTCCTCCCCGCATGTTCTCCTCTGTTCAGCTGGGCAGCGGGTTCTGATGCCTATCCTTGTGGCTGCACGTCCCGCACCGCTCACTTACTTGGCAGGGTGTTCCCATAGCAACGAGGGACCAAGGTTAGTGTCCATGATAAGGGAGGGCTCCCAGCATTCTTGTGTGGGGATGTGTGGTTGACTTATGTATCTGACTTGCGGCATGGAGACATATGGTTGCAGGCACTTCTTTTGCTCAGATACGCCAGTCATCCACACTGGACAGCTATAGTGTGCTGCATCTTTTACATATCTGCCATGTCCTGAGTCCATAGTACCCCCTATATGCAATGGGGGTGGGGTGGGGGGTGGGGTTCTTCGGTGTGGGATGTCTGTGTAACGTTGGTACTGGGTGAACTTACAGATGATATTCAACCGCCCCGGGCTGCTTTAGCAGGAGGGGCGGGGTATAAATCTATTAAATAAATATAAATAAATAAACCGCTTCTGGTGAATCCCTTGCCCACACATGATGGCTATGACCTTCTGTTGTGAAGCTTGTTGCTTTTTGGACATCGTGCGTGCAGCCATGGTTGCCAGTGGAGAGCAAGTTGGACTTCTGTGTTCTGGGACCCACTGGGGATGGGCCTCCAGAAGGAATGCTGCTACTGTGGGATGCAAGGTAGACCATCACTCTGCAGGACATCTGTTGTCTGGCAGAGTTTGGTTTGTACCTTCTGAGGAGGGGCTCCCTCCCTTCCAATCAACTTTGCCAGCACTCCTGAGAGCCTGGGGTTACAAGAGGGAGTGACAGGAGTGCGAGGAACGCCTGCATGAGCTGTGGTTGCTCACAGCTCCAGCCAAGGGTCTGTACCTGACCACGGCGCCTGATGCAGTCCTGTTGGAGATTTGGAGATGGGCAGATGTCCAGGTTGCTCTGGCCAGCAGGGAACCCACGTCCAAAACTTCATGGTGGATCAACATACGTGGGCTCGAGGGTACTGGAGAGGAATGTTTGCATGGGCAGAGTATGCAGAGGGTTCTGGGCTCTGGCTCAGTCACAGCCATGACTTGGCTGCAGAACAATGCTCAGTGACTGTGGCTCCCCACCTCCGTCTGCCACGTTCCTGTGTGTGGGACTCTTACTGCTTGACTTTGCCCTTGGACTGTGCCACCCTGATCCCTCTGTTACAACCCCACCCCACTCCAGACACCATGCTGTGAGACGCCTGTGTGAGGCTTCCTGTTTGTGGCACGGGGTTCGTGTCCTTCACCACAGCAGCCATAACGCCCCTTGGAATGGGGCCTTGTGAACTGTCGCTGTTAGCCCTGGACTCTGTGCTATGTGGGGCGTGTGTTTGGGAGAGAGGGAATGTCAGCCTAGCAGGGAGTGGGTGTGTGGTTTGGTGCTTGGCTTTTTTGGCTGCTGTTCCATTGGTCTCCCTGCTGCATTAAATGCCTCCTTGTGTTCCTGAGCTGTCTGTGAGGTTAGAATGGAAAGTGTGACATGCCCTGGAGTTTCGTGTGTTGTCGCTCGGTGCCCTTATCTAGGGCCACCTCTGCACATGGTGGCAGTTGCCTGGTTCTACCTTCCTCTGGGATTCCTGCTGAGGGCGGGCAGAAGCAGCTGCAGCAGCTTCACTTGCCCACAAAGCACCATGTTTTCATGTCATGCGGTGGGAGCCTGTTGATGTGAGGGCTGAGTGGTTCAATTGATCAGGTAACTTTATTTATGCTGCTTTGCAGTAAAGCTGTGGTTGGTGTTCGCTCAACCGCACATGCACTAGAACTAAATTTTTAATGTTTAATAACTCTTCATTGTCTTCACTAAACACCATCAGTCTACAACAGCACTTTATCAACATCTCAGGCTACATGCCTGTGAAGTTTTGGGTCTCAACTCACAAAGGCGAGAAAGATATGAACTGCAACAAAAGGTCAGGTTGTTTTGAAATTGACCACTACCAATTCACTTTAAATCCTTATAACTTTTCATCACTGTAATGGATCTGTTTCAAGTCTCTAACCATTCCATCAAATGAGATAACACAATTAATTTCTTTTTAAAAAAAACCTCAAGCCATTTATTCAAAAAAGGGCTTTTAAATTTTGGTGGTTAGAATGGAAAGTGGTCCTGCCTTTAACTATCTATCTATCCCCTATCAAGGGCTAGATAATTTAATTAGGCTAATACACAATATAAGAATGTCACTGCATCTTAGAACATCAAAAGGAAATCAATACTTTTTTCCAGCTTCTCTTGTTAAAATAATGACTGCTAAGAACCAATAAGAACATAAGAAGTGCTACAGTGGGCAAAACCAATGGTCCATCTAGCCCAGCCAGCATCCTGTGTCTGACAATGGTAAATTATGGTTGCTTTAGAGAAGTGCACAGCAGGTCAAAATGAAGTGATCCATTTCCTGCTATTCACTCCTCCCCCATAACTCAGAGGTTTCATCCCCCAACACTGTAATTACCTTAAGATGGTGAGCAGTTGTGTATAGTTTCCCACAGCCATCATATTCACAGCGAAAAGCCTTCTCTCCACTTTGCTGTGATTTAGCAGTTACTCTTGTTCCATGACCTTGCAAGACAATCTAAGATAAAAGAAATGTCACCATAGGAAAATTTCAGAAATGTTTATAAAACAAATAAATCAATTATCAAAGTAAGCTACAATAAAACTGAAATGCAATGTTTTGTTTTTGTTAACTGTTATTTTTAGCCTGAGATTGGGTTCCTTTAGAGTTTAAAGCTAATATACGCTTGGGATATATGTGGGTCACATACTTAGTTTCAAGTTTATTTTTCAACATACTTCAGATTAACTGTATCTTTGGACCCATAAAACAAATTTTCATTTCTAATGTAGGTAAAAACAACAGAATACAACTGACTTCAAGAAGGATCCATCTTAGCACCAGTAACTCTAACAACTAAATTGCTACCATCAGAAAAATAATAAGATAAAGTAACAAATCTAGTGGTTCAAAAGGTGCCTCATCAGACGGCTGAGGTACATGGGGCTCCTCGTGGTTATATTGTTTAGCTGAGGGCTTTCCTGCTTAATTCCTCTAAGAAACCTTAGAAATGGTCTTGTCAGTGGGAGCCCTTCCATAGACTTCAATCAGCAATTTATCAGTCCCCCACCCTGTTTACTGTAAGATAAGGTCAAGACTAAGGAAGTTCACTGAAGAGGCATCTCAAACATGAAGAAGGCAATGACTTTTTTTTACTGACTCAAAAGAAAGTCAAGAAGTGGTCAAAATAAAGGTAAAAAATCTGGCATTACTGGGGCTAATTCAAACCCTACTGAGTAAATGGAAATCCTTCTATTGATTTAAATGGGCACTGGACTAGGCCTATGTATTGCAAGACAATTACAATCTATTCAGGATTGCCCATTTTTTTTTTTTTTTTAAGATTCCTTTTTGAATGTCAAGAGAATATTTCTCTGTAAGAATCCAAAAGTCTAACTCGAAATTCTTTGGACAGGACAACTCCAAATATTCTAAGATCTTACCTATTTATATTGTGTGTGTGTGTGTGTGTGTGTAAATAAATACTACTACTAACAATAATATAACATTTAAGAACTTATACATTTAAAACAAAATCTTTTCAGAGTCTGAAAAACTAACTGCCTTAATAATAGTTTTACAATCAGTTACAAACTGTGAGCATCTATATAAATAATAATACAGAGAAGCATTTGTTTCCCCACAACACATCCAGGGATGTGCATATAACATGACTAACTTCTGAAAACGAATCTTCTCCTTTCAAAATACACCTAAAAAGGTAACATAAAAAGTGATCTTGAGAGAAAACTACTTAAAGCTTTCATATACAAATCCTAATACATCATGGTGATAATACAGGAGAAGCATAATAAAAGAATAGAAAAATCTTCGATCACATATATTTGGGAAGCATATTATGCTCTCTTAGCCATTACCATATGGCAGAGGTGGTGATCCTCAGGCCCGGGGGCCAAATGCAGTCCACAGCAAGTTTTCATGTGGCCCCTTTCCAGTTGCTGGATCTGGCCCTTGGATTCAATTTCTATCTCCAACCACTGAAAAATTGAGCTCTGGAGCAGAGAGGAGGGCATGCACACAAGGGTAGGGGACAGATCCATGGCATAGATCCATGATCTGGGCCCTCCTTTTCTTGAATGGACCTCTTAAGCACCACCACTCCCAACGTATATGCGGCCCTCTGAGCTTGTTTTGATTTTCAAAGTGGCCCCCAAGAGGGAAAAGGTTCCGCACCCCTGCCACATGGGCATGTTCTCTTTTGAAAAGGATGTATAGCATTTGAGATGCTTTTGTGTATAGCTCTTCTTTTGTCTTTACAAACACAATTTGTGTTAGCATTCAGAAAAGAACTGGTTTTTATGGTGTGAAACCTAACCTTATGCTTGAGGTCAAAATGACTATTACTAAAAAGAGAACAGATGCCATACTGCTTATGTTACAGAGCAGAAAATATAAAATTGCATAAAAGACTTATTTAATAGAAAAACAAAGGAAAAATATAGGATTTTCACCACTGTTTTCACTGAGGATATATTGTTACTGAATAAGCAGTTGCATACAGACACTCATCAAATCTAGATTAAACTACAGCAAAGATTTTCAGATTTCAAGCTTTCAGAGTAGGTGCTCAGCACTCTAATAATACGGCCCTTTTCTTCGTCAGAATACAGCAAACACTAGTTCTCCCCATTTAGCAAAAGCATCCAGTGAGGACCATAACTGGCCACTGCATGCTGCAGTAGCCCTAGTTTGTCCCCATGGGAATGAGCAATTTGGAATTAGTTGCTAGTTCTCAGTTTTGTCATTTTTTCTTTGGTAGGCTCTCTTCTGTGCTAAGAAAGAAAGAACCAGATGAACCAGGTCTGGAAGCAGATAACTCTGGAGAATGCTTCTTGAGGGCAGGTCTAAGTTCTGGCTCAGAGTCAGAGATCAGGTGTGCTTAGTTATTATAGTAGGTTGGAGAACCGTTTCCATCCCAGGACCACTTTGAAAATTAGTACAAACTCCAAGGGTCAAAACAGAAGTTGGGGACAGAGGTGCTGAAGGGAAGAAGAGGGTCCAGGTCATGGATCTGGGCCCTATCCTTGTGTGCAATGCCCTCATCCAGGGCTGGCCCAAGGGTTTGAGGGGCCATGTACCAAGTCTTGCTGCGGGGCCCCAAAGGCCAGCGGAAACTTATGGCTGCACTGAAATGTATAGCTTCCTTGCACATTTCTTTTCAATCGTGTGCGCCCGCCTAACACGCATCCCCACTCACCTCCCCACTCGTCCCCATGCACGGAGCAACCGGGGGAAACAGTGGTTGCTATGTTGGTGTGGATGAGTGGTGGGTGAGTGGGGATGCGTGTGCAGCCGTGTGCGTGCCCCATCCACGCACTGGCACACCCACGGACCCCCCCAACCGGCGGAGCCATGTAAAAATAGCATGTGAGGAGCCACTCTAAGAAGAACAGAAGGTTGCTACCTTGTAAATAAGGTTCTTTGAGATGGCTCCCAACATTCTCACAACACCCACCCTTCCAGCCTTGCATGGAATTTTTATCCTTATATTTCTAGAAAGGGTTGGAAGGAACTGTCATTCTGAGGGGGGAGAGCACTTTTTATACTACAGGAGCTCAAGACCATCATGTGGCTATTATTTGAATAGGGTGAGTGTGCACAACCCAGTTATGAGAATGTTAGGTGCCATCTCGAAGAACCTTCTTTACAAGGCTACAACCTTCTGATCAGCACGTGGGCAGGAGCTGTTTGTAAACAAACAGCTTTATCTACCAGTCCGATTGGTTGTCCCAGCTGCTGCTGCTGCTGC
>QEPC01010659.1:2664939-2686237 GCA_003113815.1 Sphenodon punctatus
GGGGGGGGGCGAGCTTGCTACCTTCCCCCTCCCTAAGGAAAGGCTGGTTCCCTCCGGTAGAGGCAGTGAGCACTGAGCAGCCCAGGCCAGACTGCCTGATCTCACTCTCCCCATGGGGCAGACAGCATCGGGTGGGGTGCCCAGAGGAGCCGGAGGCGCGGAGCGGAGGGAGGCATGTGCCAGTCAGCGGGGGGGGGGGGGGGCAGGGCTACGGCATGGGGGAAAAAAACCTCAAGATGGGACAGGCGGCAGGGCAGCAGGCTTTGCTACCAATGGGGGTGGAGAAAAAACATTTTTTAAATGGCTGTGTCCCAACTCCCTCTCCAACCTGCAGTGGCAGGTGCTGCGGGGCTCCCTCCCTCTAAGGCTGCCGTGGGGCCATGTGGCTGGGCACCGGTGGCACATGTCTCGGGCCGGCCCTGCCCTCATCTCTCCTCCTTTACCCTGAGCTCATTTTTTCAGAGCTTGATAGGAACTGGATCCAGGGGCCAGAGCCAGGCACTGGAAAGGGGCCCTCCAGCCAAAGGTTCCACATCCCTGTTTTATAGGGATGGGAAATGCTCCCACCACACATAGGAGGACCAGAAAAACAAAAATACAATTACTTCAGTTATATTTATGCTGTTACATACCTGCATTTTCTTTTCTTGCTCATTTTCACCTGTCATTCCTGTGCTACCAACACTGTCGCTTCCATCAATGGATACCTACAATCATATTGAAAAATATATATAAAAATAGTTCTCTGAGTTTTTATTAACTAGGTGAAGTAAAAGGAAAAGTAGAAAACATCTGAGGGCTATCTCGAAATATGGCTGCCACATAGCGCGGCCAATTCAAAACCCCGCGGATCTCTTGTGTGTGTGCCTGCAATGGGGATCTGTGCGGCTTGTATGGGATTCACGGTGTTTGAGGTCACTCCCACTATTTTAGTTTCCAATAGAAAATCTCTATATAAATGCATGAAATGTGGAGGTTCCCATAGTTTTGTTAAAATATTGAGAGAGATCAAGGTCCAAATTTGCTGTTGGTTTTATCACACTGGCTTCAAGAGCCAGTTCTGTAATGGATGGTTTCATACTTAGTTTACATCAATGAATCTGATCCTAAGTGGTTCTTATAATTCAATAACTGCTACATCTAGGGAATTTCTGCAACTATTAGCAAAGGGGGCACAATACAATGGTCCATTTACAATGCTCCAATAGCAACAAAGGTTCAGTAAACTCAGCTTGATCAGCCACAAAGATTCCCTCGGTGTGGAGGGAATTCCTAGGTGGCACAGAACCCACTTTCTGGCAAAGAAATCATGTCAGGGGCAAAGGACATGGTCAGGCCACTAAAGCCCACTTTAGGTCAATGAAGATATGAGGAAGTTTTAAATTTCAATCATTAGGTCAACCTAGATGCTGGTATATAAGTTGCAAAGAAAGATCACACCACCTTTGCCTTCAGTTAGTTCACAGTGTGTGATAAATTTCACTCTCGAAAAAAAGTGAAAGAACAGTCTTGCTAGCACTGTGATTTCTAGTATTTAAGCTATTTGCTTAACATTTTTAATTTTGTAGTGGGAATTTAGCATTTTAGTAAGTACGCATCTGTCACTGAAACCTTGCCAAAAAGGGAACTCGGATTCTTTGCTGTATGAACCCCTTGGGTGCTTACAAAAATTAATCCTAATAAAACTGCTCAGTGAAGGTAATACTATCGGAATAGCTGCTCTGCAAAGTACAAGAAATGGATGTAATATAGCCTGGCTTTGGTAGAGTCTCCTGCATTAGGCTGATTAAAGGGATTAGAGAAAGGAGAGAGTATCAAACTGGAATGGTGGGAAGTGATCCCGTAGGTTAAACTTGCCCTCCAGGTGATGTGTTATCCATTCGCACCAAGGATACATCTTCAGGGGGGTGCCCAGAAGAGTGAGACTAGGATAACTGTGGTAGCTGGTGATTTGATTGTTAGAAATGTAGATAGTTTGGGTGCTAGTGATGTGAGGGCCACATGGTAAATTGCCTGCCTGGTGCGAAGGTAGCAGACCTCACACGTCAGACAGAATTTTAGAGAGTGCCATGGTGGAGATGGTTGTTGTGGTACATGTGGGTACCAATGATGTAGGAAGGAAGTTCTGAAGCCAAATTTAGGGTTCTAGGTAGGAGATTCAAGTCCAGAACCTCCAAGGTAACAGTCTCAGAAATGCTCCCAGTTCCACATGCAGGACCCTAGAGGCAGTCTGAGCTCCAGAGTTTCTCAATGTGAGGATAAGGTGATGGTGCAGGGAGGAAGGCTTTAGATTCATTAGGAACTGGGGAATGTTTTAGGGAAGGGGGAACCTATACCGACAGGATGGGTATTTCAGCTATCCAAATTGGCCTCAGACCAAGATTTGATCATTCTAAGTGACACAACTGAGGGGGAACACAGTACATGTGCCAAGGTGATCACCCATACAATAGGACACTTGTAAACTGAAAATGAAGGCAATGTGATGCAGTTTTCTGTGGGAAATGAGGCTTTATACAAGCAGAACTGTTGAGTTCTATAAAATCTTCTGCCTACAATTGTCAGTGTTATAGCTCTGTGAATCAAACTACCTCCTCAAAATATTTCTTTTCTAACTAAATAATTGCTCTTTTCATATTTGTTTAGTTACCTATCTCTTCCTTAACTGCTGTCGATAGGACTTACAGCTGGTTCAGGGTAATTTCAGACGTTACGAGACCACAGTCAAACACAGTGAATGCTCCCTGCCAAATGTCTGCTCCCCGCCAGATGTTCACCACAGTGAATCACTGGCAGGGATCAAAATGACCACAGTTCTGGACCTCCGGCCGCCCAGAGGTCCAGAATCGTGGTTAGATTGGCCACGATCCCAGATGGGCCAAAAGTAACATGTGTTATGTTTGGCCCATCCTGGATCGTGGTCCCGACCATGGGATGAGATCGGGCGCAGCAGCCGGATTGGCTGCTGCGCCAGCCCGTCTCCTGGAGGGCGAGCAGCCGGGGAAGCGCAGCTGTGCGGCCACACGTCGTGCCGTGCAGCCCCGCCCCCTCCCCGATAGGAATCAGGCTGGTACGTCTAAAGGATGGCCGGACTGATTCCTGACCGGGATCTGAAACGGATCTCGGTCCGTGGTTCAGCATGGCGGGCCTCTGGGCCTGTCACGTCTGAAATCACTCTCAGTCTAGAGTGTGTCCTACTCATGGGGAGATGTCTTCTCTTTTTTATAAGATGTCCCTTTTGCTTCTTATATCACAGTCATATCACAGCCAGGGTCCAGCTCTCAGCTGTGCCGGGGGAGAGACACAGGGCAGGGCAGGATTGGCCGGGCGGCTGCTCCTGTGGGCAGTGCCTCGGCTCCGAGCCACCTGGCCTCCCCACACTCGTGTGCCTGGTTCCCTGCATTGACCCATAGTGTGGCAGGTCTGATTGCCCACCATGAGACTGTGCAGGGATCAGGCCCGAGCAGTTCATCTGGCTTCATCCTGTGTCACCTCCCTTCTTGAGGATGCAGGGCATAGTAAGGTTTCCCAAAATTGGGTAAGGCTTGCCCCAAGCGGGCTCATGACCACATGAGCCACTGTATCGTGTGGTGATGTTGCCCAAAGTGGGAGAAAGCTGCCCAAAATGGGGTAATGTCTCATGTGGCTGCACCCAAAGACAATATGCAGCTCAAAATATCCCCAACTCATTCTCCAGTCCTTATATCTCACACTGTACTGCTTCGCTGGATTCTGACAATTGCAGATTACAAAACAATTTCTTATAATAGTTTCTCTTCTTTAGCCTATGTTTTTGCTATTGCTCTGTTCAACACTCTATATAGAAAAATCAAATCATCCTTGATCCCATGCTCTCCATTACATTTCATATATATCCTTTGCTGGCAAACTGGCCTCTCACCATTGCTGAAACATTTCTAAAACAAAATTCATTCTTACCTTAAACCTGTCAATGCATTGCTCATGTTTTAATGATGTACCTTGTCTTAACCATCATGCTTTCCTTTTCTATAATCCTCTTATATAGTCTTTCTATAGTCCTCTATGAACTTCAGAGAGCTCCTATTCTTCATTACCTTCCAAATCTTATTTGAATAAAATCAAACCAGCCCTCTTGGTTTCCCACACATTCACTTCTGCCCTATTTCACAGACTTATTAGTTAAGAAAAATATAATATTTAACATAAGTTAGATTTTAAAGAATTCACATACTTCTTTCAAAAATGTCAACAAGATATTTCTCATCTTAAAACCATGTTTTCCACCAGGGTACCCTTTGTAAAGTGTATATTTTTTAACACTACATAACAAAATATGACACAAAAGTGTACCTTGGCTGCATATTGCTCCAGTGCACTGATAGTATCTGGATCAATGGTAGCATCTCCCGTGTGAAGACCTGCCACTGTGCCATCAGCTTGAATAGCTAAGATGGTGTCAGACTGTGGCACTTGAACTGTATGGTGGATATAAGCAGTGGTTCCATCTTCTAGCTGGACTGCCTGTAATGCACTCTGGTCATAACTGTCTGAGGAATTACATTATAACAATGTTAGAGGATACAGAATGTACTCAGTGTGTGTATTCCATCAAAAACATGGTTTAGATTTGTTGCTGAGGAGTATTCCATCTCCTTTCTGTGCACTTATGAAAGTGAGAACGCAGCTCCACAGTTGGTTTCAATTACTACAGGAAACACACAAACAAATATACCTGAAAGTTTCTACTTTTTAGCAATAAGTTGACAATAGCATAAAAACACCATGCTAATTAATACATGTTCAACAGATTCAAATCCACTTGCCCAAGCAAAATACGAAACTTTCCTAGTTTACTGTCATCAGTTTCTAAAGAATTGCAGATAACATTTAAAATACAATTAATACTTAACTGGCAAACATGGTATTATTTGCTGAGCCATTTTTGGAACACTTATCAATATATTAGATCTCATTCATATACTATATAAAGCATAGTTAGACTTCTACAATTTTCATTCACATGAAACATGCTTCTCTCCTGACACTCTTCTCTCATTTTCACTTTTCATCTTTATCAGAAGGGAATTTAAATTCTTCAGAAACATTAAAGCAGAGAAGCTTCATATGAAAGATCCAACAATGGAAAACTATAACAATCTGAAATTACTAAAGGAAAAATTAAACATGTTAGATGCAAAGAGAATTGTGACTACTCATTTATTTGCAAAGCGGCGTTTCTTTGAATATGGGGATAAACCAAATAAGTTGCTGGCAAATAGGATAAAGAGAAGGAAAACGAGAGAGGGAATCTCTCAGTTGAAGTATGAAAAGGGTGAGCTAATAGAAACTAGGAAGATGATCCTGGATTCTTTTTTTGGTATTTTATAAAAAATCTTTACACATCAAATAAACCATCTGAGGCGGATTTCGAGCAATTTTTTTTGCTGATTTAAAGATTCCAAAGCTGTCAGGGGAGGATGTAGAGATGATGGATGCACCAATAAAAGCAACAGAGGTAAAGTCATTGATAGATGACTTTCTAATTGTAAAGTCCCACCCCCAGGTCCAGATGGACTCCCTTCAGAGTTTTATAAAATCTTTAAAGAAAAAATCCAGGCGCCTTATTTATGTATGGTACAAAAATTATTTTTGGAATGGATGCCAGAGACTTGGCAAGATGCAGTAATTAAAGTTATTAAGAAAGCAGATAAGGATCCTCTTTTAGTAGAATCATATAGGCCATTATCACTACTGAACACAGATTATAAAATATATGCAACTATTTTGACAAATTGATTGAATAAGATAATGAGTAGATATGAGAGTACGGACCAGACGGGATTTATATAAGGTAGAAAATTGGCAGACAGTGTGAGGTGGATAATAGATATAATGCACTATCATAAATCTAATCGAATTCCTATGGTCGCCTTTTTCCTTGATGCCCATAGGGCATTTGATCGGGTAGAATGGGAATACCAGTTTAAAGTAATATCGCAGTTTGGGTTTGGAAAAAGATTTCAATTAGGTATAAAGAGAATTTATCAGACACCGGCAGCAAAAATCATACTTTAAAATGCAGTGTCAGTTCAATTTGGACTAGGAAGGGGGACAAGACAGGGCTGTTCATTATCCCCCTTGATTTCTGCACTTTGTATAGAACCATTGGCAATTGCCTCTAGAAGTGATAGATTGATAATAGGGGTGGTTATAGAAGATAGGGAAGTTAAAATAGGGCTATATGCCGATGATGTAGTGCTGTCACTGAGAACTGTTAAATCATTAAAGGAGGTGATGAGATTAATGCAAGGTTATCTGCAAATTCTGCTTATAAAATCAACGTGGATAAATCAGAATTAAAGGGAATAAATATATCATCAGAGGAGAAAGGTACTATCTCCAGGACGTTAAGCTTAAAGTGGAAACAGCTCTCTATACGATATTTGGGAATTAAGTTAACATCTAATATGGAATATTTGTTGAAAAATAGCTATTTACCAATAATACAGAATATTAAAGAAGAGATTAAGGGCTGGGAGCCCTTTCCTGATTTGGTAGAATAGCTACTGTAAAAATGTTTCTTGTTCCAAAGATAATATTTTTGTTTTGACAATACCTATTTTTATAAAACCAGCTATAATCTCAGGTTGGGATAGGATACTGAGCAAGTTTATATCAGCTGGGAAGAGGACAGGAGTTCCCTTTGCAATTTTGCAAAGGATGAAGGAAAAGGGAGGAGTTAATTCTCCCAATTTGTTAGTATACTATAGAGCTGCAGTTTTGTTAACTCTGAGGGATAGCAGCAAGAGCTGGATCGGGAGACGAATTGAGAAAAGGACTCAATTATCAGTACTGATTTGGTGGAATTGAAAAGATAATCCAAATAGTGTTATGGGCAATATATTTTTGTGTCCTTTTTTTCAAGTCTGGTTGAAATTTAGGGAAAAACTGGCTGGAGGGCTTTCTCCATTGGCCTCACTGATACATCATAAGGCATTAAATGAAAAGGGAGATCCTGGAGATTTTTTCAAAATGGGTACAATATGGTAAGTTTAGATTTATTGACTTTTTTCAGACTGGGAAATTACTGTCACTACAAGAGATTAAGGAAATGAAACAGGGATTTCCCCCGCCTTTGTACTAATATTTTCAGATCAGACATTTTATTATATCACAAGTGGGGTTTCCACCAGTTTTGAGACAATTACCATTATTAGAATCTATGTTATGTATGAATCTCCCTGGGAAAGGAATGGTACGTAGAACGTATAATTTTTTAAGAACACTGGAAGAAGATAAGCAGGAGCAGATATCATACACCTGGGAGCGAGGTTTGGGGGAGGTAGCAGAAGAGGAATGGACATGTATCTATTCCAATTTGTTCCGATACAAAGTGTCAACTAGACTGAATGAGAATATCTATAAAGTAATAATGCGCTGGTATTATACGCCAGTTAGGTTGTCAAAGATGTATGGGGTAAAAGACAGCTGTTGGAAGTGTGGACAAGCTGGTGCCAACTTTTACCACTGTTGGTGGACCTGTCCGGTTATTAGAAGGTTTTGGGAAGTGATAAACATGAAATGTGAGAATATCTTAGGATATAGAATACAACTAGACCCTAAACTGTTTTTGCGGGGATATGTAGATTAAATTCATAAGGATGACCAGGAGCTGCTGTATAATTTGTTAACGGCAGCTCGATTACAAATAGCAAGAAAGTGGAAGAATGTTGGAGATTTGAACGACAGCCCACTCATGGAGTGGAAGATAGATTTCTGGTCAATAGCGAATATGGTGAAACTAACAAATATATTAAGATTTAAAGAGGGGGGGATTTCAGAAAATTTATTTGGAAAAAAATGGTTTAATTTTGTTAATTATGGTAAGTTCATTCAAGCTATAGATAGGGGAATATTAGAATAAGCAGTAAAGGGACCAGGAGGCACATACTGTATAAAAACAAAAATTTTTTGTATTGGAGTAAGTGGAGTAAATTTTGTTTGTGGACCCCAGATTTTTGTATTATGTATGAGAAATGTATAGACAATTGATTACTGGAATCAGATTAATTGGCCTGGACTGTAGCAATGTCGTATGTGGTCTTTGTATGGGGAATTTAGAATTTTCTTCTTTCCCTTTTATGGATTTTATCAATTTGTTTCTGTATCAAGATTCTTGGATAGTTGTTAACCACTGTATTCCAAATGAGACTCTGAAACATTCTGAATTCAACAGTTTCCTGTTGTTACAATTTTAATATACTATGTTATTTACAATAGGAATCCTTGGGTAGTTTCAGATGTTATGCGCTCCCAGGTCGCCACAGCGAATCCCCAAACGTGGAAAGCCACCTAACCCCTACCCGTGGTTCAGACTGGCCCCAAACAGACATGATGGGAGGGGTACCACGGCAAGGAAACAGACAGCCAGGCCATGATCCGGGACAGCGCAACAGACATAACACCGATTCTGGACCATGGCAAAACCCCCCGGAAGCCACCGGAGTGGGGCGGGACACAGTCATGGCCGACCGAGGGCAAAGGAAGCCAACAGCGCTACAAGGCACAGCCCGTGCTAGGGAAACGGGAAGGGAGGGGGAAGAGAACAGCAGAGCTGCACACACACACAACAGGGAGAAGGAAACCACGGATAGAGCAGAACACAAACCACACACACACACCAGCGGGCACACGCACAGCCGAAAGGGACAGTAACCAAGGGGGAGGCTCACAGGGGCACACAAGGGCACCACAACAATGGGACAGGAATGGACAGACACCCAGGAAGAGACACGGGGACAGGGCACCCCACACACCTAGGAGCAGCCGCTCAGAGGGGGGGAAATGGGGAACACCGCACCGGGAGGCCCAACGGAGAGTGCCAAAGATGGGGGGGGGGCAGAGGTCACAAACGGGCAAGGATACAGGAGGGGGAAGGGACAGAACAGAGCGGGAGTAGGCACCCAAAACTCCAGAGATGACACGGGCAGCATGAGGCACCCAGCAGCAACAATGGGCGCTGAACCAACAGGGGTCCCACACTGACAGAGCAGGGTCACCGGGGAAGAGTCGCCAGTTAGATGAAGTCACTGGAGAAGCCTGAGGCAGGTCCCAACAGCAAGACATCCTGTTCCAGATGAACATGTGAGGCCACCAAGGGACCAAGCCTTGAACAGCTGATGCAGCAACCCTCTTCCCCGCCCCCCAACAAGGGGAACCCCAGACACAGAACAACATGGTGGCATCATGGGGGCGGGGTTGGTCATGGACAGAGGCGGTGAGCCAGCGGAGCAAGGGCAGCAAAGGTCTACGGGGAGCTCCAGGACACTTGTCGGAGAGCATCCAACAGCAGAAGGGGCAGCGGGTCATGGAAGCGAACCCCATGGTTACAGATGGTAAAGTGTTGCCACACAGACGACCCCAGGGTGCACGCAAACTGGCACAGCCGAGCAGAATGGAGGAAACAGATGGGAGCCGGGACAGCAGCGCCCAGCGGGTCCAGAATGGGAACGATGTAGCAGGTCACAAAATGGAATGGCCAGGGAGGTGCAGGGAGTGCATGGTGGAGATGACACTTGCAGCACAGATAACCCTGGGGGGACCTACAGCCAGCTGCACGGGGTCACAAAGGGGGTGGGACGGGGTGGCCCAACAGATGAACGTAGTGCGGCCACTGCAACATGCCCCGGCGATAGCCCAACTGTGCCATGTGGTGGGCAACAAGATAGTAGGCCTCAAAAGGATCGGGACCAGTGAGCCCAACCTGAACATCGGCACAGGACCACACCTCAAGACAGCGCCAGCAGCTCAGGTCCTGTGTGATCAGGCAAGGCATAGTCAGCCGCAGGGGGCCACGACAGCTGTCCGAGCTCCAACAGGCGGTAATAAGACGCCCCACATGAACGCTGGTAGCCACGGGCCCCAAGGATGCAGCAGAAGTAGGACACAGCCAGGGCAGGGTCGCCCTCCGCAAGACAGGTCTGGAAGTCAGACAAGACACATACAAATACAGCTGACGCCGTCTCAGCAGCGGACCATGACACCTGCGACCCAGCCAGGGCAGGGTCGTCCTCCGCAAGACAGGTCTGGAAGCCAGACAAGGCACATACAGATACAGCTGACACCATCTCAGCAGCGGACCATAACACCTGCGACCCCTGCAACTCTGGAATGCGCCCATCCTCTGCACAGATCCGGCACTCGCAAGCGCTAGCCACATATCCAAAGCGGCGAAGGCCCGAGCTCAGACACCGATGGGTATCTAGGAAGGTAGTAGGGGAGCTCAGGAACATTTGAATGGCCTGTGAGTGCCACAGGTCAACTAGAGCCATGGTCTCACTGTAGGTCCAGCAATGCTGACCGGCTGTGGAACCGCTGAGTGGGAGCTCCAAAGCAGCAGTATTGGCCATGGTGCAGCTGGCAGAGGGTCTGATAAGCAAGGAAAGAGGGGGCCCACAAACCACAGTAGGCAGAGGCGGCAACCAGTGGATCTCCAAGAACACGCAATAAGGGCACAGGCAGCACAACGGGATGGCTAGGAAGCAAGGCGTGGGGAGCGGACAAAGCACAGCTGCAGGAACAGAATCCCGGAGACAGTCTACACACAGACAGCTACGTTGAGAAGGCAACGTACATTCACCCACATAACATCCTCACTTAGCCACCTACATGCCCGGTCCACAGTCCCCCCGCCCCCTGCACCGCGAGCAACGAACACCACAATACCTGCCAGCAACCGGTATCAGGGGCCCAGGACATACAGGTGCATCCTTCCAGTATGGTTCAGCAGCCCCGTGCCACCCAGACCACCTGTTAACGCAGAGCCCACTACCAACTGGCGATGCACCAAGGTGAAGGCCCCAAAGGACAGCTGCTGGCGTGTGGGTATGTTCCAGCCACAGGCCCCTCATAGAGTGCCAGAACCCACAGTACAACGGCAGGAGCGACCCTCTGAGCGTTGTGCCTAACCACGCCCAGTGCTCTAGGGCCCCTTACCTGCACAGCTCCTCGCCGGTACCAGCCATGGATGCCAACCAGTGGGATGCCCGCTGGCTCTTACTGGAGGTTATAGCTGAGTGGAACCGCCAGCACACTGAGCTCCTGGAGGTCACCACAGAGCTGCTCCACCTGCACGTAGGTGTCTGGGACTGTCTGGCCCAGTTCGCTGCAAGCAGTCTGCTCGCCCACCACAGGCGCTGCCGCATCCAAGCCATGCGCACAGCGCGCAGGCTATCCGAGGTTTACTGCAGGGCCGTGCTGATTGCACGCACGCATCCAGCTGCCCTCCTCAGTGCAGTCATGCTCGCGATGCCCACCCAAAGGCGCCTCTGGGCCGTGCACAGGGCCCAGCAATGGTGGGAGGGGGTCCTGACATGATGGGACGATGCTGCTTGGACGGTCCACTTCAGGATGGATTGGGGTACCCTCTGGCGACTAGCAGAGCTCATGCAGCCCTGGCTGGAGCGACAGCACACCCCCATGCAGTCCCCTATACCTGTCGTGCAGCGGGTGGCCATAGCGGTCTGGGCCCTGGCCACCACAGATTCCTGCCGTTCCATGGAGCAACACGTCAGGGTGGACCTGACAACGGTCACCTGCATTATCCGCAACTTCTGTGAGGATGTCCTCCTCAACCACATGATCCAGCTTGTGGATCAGGAGGCTGTGATGGCCGGCTTCGAGGCTTCCGGGTTCCCGAACTGCCTGGGCACTATTGATGGCAGCCATGTTGGGATCCTCCGTCCCCCCCACGATGATGCAGCCGAGTACATCAACAGGCACGGATACCATTCACTGCAGTTGCAGGCCATTGTCTATCACCAGGGCTGGTTCACTGATATCTTCACCTGCCACTCTGGCTGCAGCCATGATGCCCGGATCCTTGCCATCTTCTCCCTCTTCGCACAGAGGTACAAGGGGGACTTTGCCAACATGCGGATGACCCGGATCGAGGGGGTGTTGATACTCCCCTACATAATTGGGGACCCAGCCTATCCACTGCTCCGATGGCTCATGAAGGCCCATCCAGTGGCCAGGAACCAAATGGAGACCCTGTACAACACCCGGCTGTGCACATCGAGGACCGTGGTCGAGAGGGCCTTTGGTGCCCTCAAGCAGAGATGGAAATGCCTTGCCAGGCACCTAGACTACTTGGTGGAGACCTCCGTGCTCGTCATTGGTGCCTGCTGCTTGTTGCACAATATCTGCGAGACCGATGGGGCAGCTCTAGGGTATCCTATGACACAGTGGCCAGCTGGCCCGGTCTCGCTCTATGTGAACGAGGCGAACCCCAGGGGGTATCATCATGCTAAGCGGATCAGAGCAGCACTTACCCAGCACATAGCCCGTGCCCTGAGGCTACTGGGGTGCCGCAGAGGAGTGCAGCCTGTGGATCCCCAGTAGTCCCCTGTGTCAGTGACCGTTAGCCCCTTACCATGACTCATGGGTGTTCCCTCCCCTCCAGGTCCCATGAGGTGTTTGCCCCATTGCCTTGGGGTCTGTGGTGCGGTACCCCTGGCATAGCCATGCCCACCAGGCCCATAACCTGTCCCGCTACACACAGGGTCCCCGCACAGCTTTCCTAAGAATGACAGACATGATGGCTATAGTGTATAACGGTGCGTTTATTTTATGTACAGTGCCCTCCGTGCCCTATTTCCCCGTCCCCTTCCCCCCAACCCGTCGTGCTTCCTGGGCCGACCTCTCCATCGCCTGGCAGGCACCTCCGTGGCCTGCGAGCCGCTCTTGCCTGCACTGGCATCCCCCTCCAGTGGTTCCTGGCTTGGGCCCGGGTCCTGGCTGCCCTCTGCAGCCGGTGTTGGGGGCTGGACCGGGACCGGTGATGCCTGCTGTGGCTGCTGCCATCACATTCCCTCTGGAATGGGCAGTCGCATTCGTGGGCCCTGTGGTTGGGGCTGCACCTGGTGCTGTGGGATGGGCGCTGGCGGTGGAATAGGCGCTGGTGGTGGGATGAGTGGTGGCCGGGGGTGCAGTTGCCATTATGTATGCACTCATGGTTCCCGCGTGAAGCAGCAGTGAGGTGCCGATCTCGAGCAATCGATCCAGTTTCCTAGAGTGCTCGGCGTCCATGCGGTCGATGGTAGCAGTCAGGCGCTCTAATGCCTCCATTTACAGGGTGTAGTCCCGTCTCTGCAGCCTCCTCTTCTTCCGCATCTTAGCCACCAGGTGCTTGTTCTGTCCCTCCACCTGCTGTACGGCTCTGTCGGTTGCCGCCTGCATCCTGTCTATGGATGCAATCATCGCCTCCCCCTGCTCCGTGATCATACACAGGATCTCCTCTGCAAGGTCCTCCCGCTGGCGGCGTACGCGTGTCCTGTGTTCGCGCATCTGCTGGGCTGGTAGCACAGGTGCTTCTTGTGCCAGGCCTAGCTGCGTGGGCCATGGGTCTGTGGGATAGAGGTTAGGTATGCTCAGTTGGGCACCCAGTAGCTGCACGTGTACCTCCCCTGATCGGTGCTGGGGTGGTTGTGGCTGGGATCCCTGCCCGTCTGTCCCCCATTTCCTTGGGTAGTCGGGTCCCCTCCCCTTCCTCCATGTAGCTGTGCCCTGCAACTCCACCCTTGTTCCCTCATGGGCACCCTCGGCGGCCCTTCCGGTAGCTGTGCCTTCCTTTCCCCTGATGTCCCCGGGGGCCGTGTGTGCATATCCATCCGCTCCCCCTTGTGCTGCTGCTCTCTGTCCACCTGTCAGTCTGTCCTCCCCTCCCTCGTCCACTCACCTTGCTGCTCCTCCTCAGCCTTGCACTCCTGCAGCTGTGGTACTGTTCCTGTGTGGGAACGGGCGTGGTGCTGTTACATCGGGGTGCATGTGTCCCGTCCCCCGTGTCCCTCCCGGACCCTCTTCTACCTACTGGCACCCAGTGGGCCCTGTCCCTTCTGCTTACCTTCCTCCATGCGTTCCACCGCTCCCAGTGAACCTTCCCGCTCCGTTACCTCCAGGTCTGCGGTAAGGGAGGGTGGTGGTGGGTTAGTACAGTTCCCTGCCTGTTACTCCCCCCCTCCTCCCACGGTTGTGTCCGTTCTGGCCCCTGTGCCTTCCACACCCTGTGCCTACCTTCGATGTCTGTCTCCGAGTCCTCCGTGGTCACCTACTCTATGGGGCTCTGCTCCGAGTGCTCCCCTCGTGTCCACTGGCTCAGGGTCACCAGTGTGTCATCACTGGAGGCCCTCCCGGTCGTGGGCTCCCTGTGCCTGTCTGTGACGGGGGCCTGCTGCTCCCAGAGGTCCCGGGTTGTTCCTCTTGGGGTGGGGGCGCAGCGGGGTGTGCGGGTGCTACCATGGGTGGGACTACCTCCTCCCTTGTCCGGCCCTGCGCTACGGCACCCCCTACCAGCCTGGGGGCCTGTCAGGACCCAAGCCCCCACCGGCGCCACCACGCCACCCCTGCTGGTACCAATGGATCCCCCCGCTGCGGCAGACCCACCTCCGACCCGGCCCACCACCCTCGACAGGGAAATCCCTCTCCCTCGTTGCACGGATTCCCCGGCAGAGCCTCTGCCGGGCAAACCCCAGGACGCCGCAAGGCCGCTCCCCGTCAGAACCTCAGGCGGCAGAGACCAAGGCGGAGCCACGCCCGAAGCAACCACGCCTCCAACGCTGCGTCGCTCAGCGCGACTCAGACAACGCCCCACGCTGGGGGATAAAAGCCCGATGCAGGGCTAGGGGCAATGCTGGTGATCGAGCCTTTGTGCCCGTGAGACTGGCCCCCTTTCTCGTTCCTCGTGCCCGTGGATTGTGAACCCTTGAAGCTCTGTTGTGTGCCTGCCGTGAGTGAGTGAGTGTGGTGCCTGTGTGTGTGCGTGCTTGTGCAACATTCTAGTGAAGGTAAGTGAGTCCTCCTTTGGGTGTCAGGGGAGCACCCCCCCCGGGGCCTTCCCCGGAGTGCAAGCCCTATCCTGCCTTCCCCCTTGCCTGGGACTCTCTCACCCCCGCCACCCACCAGCCTCACTCCCTTGCCCTTGCCCCCTCCTATACCTGTGTGTGTGTGGATCCAGCGGCAAATCAGGCATGTGACCACCCAGGTGCCCAATGATGATACAGGCTGGGGACTACGCATCCTGCTAGCCCTATTCCACCCTGAGGGCTTGTTTTCCGTACATAGCCTTGCTGCTCCCCCTTTCCCAGTGAGAGTGTGCGTGTTCCCCCGTCTGGGTACCTCCCCCAGGGCTAACCCCTGCCTTGGGAGTCCCCCATTCCCCACAGGGCCATGATGGGGCTCTTCATATGCAGGATCCGGTCAAGGGCATCATAATAGGGCGCGGTCCTAGCTCCGTGACCGGACCTCTGGTTGTTGTCCTTAATGTTCTTGTAGCCCCTCTTTAGCTCCTTGGCCTTGGACCTGCATTGTGCCGCAGACCTGTGGTATCCTGCCTTTTCCATTTCCCGGACTATCTGGTCGAAACGTGCTCACTGCGCTTGTTGACCGCAAGCTCAATCTTGTTTTCAAGGGACCCCCAGATCTTCATGAAGTCCTGTGTCTCCTTGAATCCCCACTGTCCCCCTCTCCGGTACCTCAGGTTCCATGCTGGCCCCTCCGGCTCTGGTGCCACCTCCTCCTCCCTGCTGGTGTCCTGTGGGGGTTCCGGCCCTCGGGCTCTTTTACTGGTCTGTTGGGTGGACATGGGGGGTTGGGTGCTGTGCATTATCCATTCCGGCCCCACCACCCACCCTCCCTCTGTGGCTGTCCGCTGCCCTTGCACCCCCCCTCCCGTTGTGGTATCCTTACCTGTTTGCGGGGGGCCTCCATCCCCTGTTGAGTGTCCCCCTGTGGGTCCTGCTGCTGGTCTTCCACTTGCTCCATCGCCGTGTTGTCTCTCTTCCTGTTCTCCATCGTCTTGCCACCTCATTCCCCTGCTGCTCCCCTTTAAATATCCCTCCTTGTTCCGTTTGTTGGCCGTTGCTTGGCAGAGACGCTGCGTATATTCGCCATGGCTGGGAATTGTTCTGTTTTATCCCGCCTGGCGGTTGCCGTTCAGACATTACTTTTGGCCGTTTCCCAGTGGGAACTGCATTGACCACGGTTCTGGACCTGGTCCTGTCCCGAGCTCCAGAACTGTGGTTGGCTTTGGCCCCTACCGGTGATTGACTGGGGTGAACATCTGGCTGCCGCTGAACAGACATTCAGGGCTTACTGGCCGTGCTGGGGGATTGAGTGTGGTTCACTGTGGTTCACTGTGATCTTGTAACGTCTGAAATTACCCCTTGTAAATGTTATTGCAAACTGAATGAGTCAGCACTTACCAAAAGGGAAATTACAATTAAGTTATATAAAATAATGAATCACATTTAAAAAAACTAAGTTACCTTTTGAAGTATGATGAATAAATGCTGTAGTTCCATCTTCAAGTTGAACTGCCTGTCCGTCTTCCAGACGCAAACTGTCCCCTGCTCAGGAAAAAACTGAAACTTTAGGTATCTGGGTATTACAGCTCATAAATACACTTATTTTAATGTTTTTACAACAAATTGAATGGGAAATTCTCTAAAAATATTGAACTTTCAATTGCAACAATACATATTATTAAAATAAGGAATCTGAAATATTGTATACCTCAGTGGGGAACATCTTCTCTCCCGTGGGCCACTTTGAAAATTAGGACAAGTTCCCCAGGTCACAGAGGAGTAGGGGAAGGGGTGCTAAGGAGGAGGAAAGGGAAGGGCCCAAATAATGGATTTATGCTCTGGAACCATCCCCTATTCTTGAGTGTGTGCCCTCACCTTCACTCCCTTCCTCTCAACTCACTTTACGGTAGGGACTGAATCCCTGTGCCAGACCCAGGAGTTGGAAAAGAGTCACATAAACAACCACAGGCCAAAGGTTCACCATCCTGGTTTTATACTATATTGTGTAATATCATAAAAGTTGATATTTTTAAATGTATTGAAACCATTAATACACTTACTACTTTTAGACATGGGTACATGTTGGACGTAGGCTGCAGAGCCATCTTCTAGTTGAATCACCTGGCCATCCATTAATTTTCCATCTAGAATATGACATAAGATGCATATAAAATATCCTGTGTTACTTACCTCATTTTAAACATATCACCGATACTTTCTGGAATTAATTATAGGGCCACAGTTGTGGCCCTATAGTTAAGAAGGTAGCAAACTCTCATTGAACAGCGCCTATGTTGTTCAATAGGAGTCAGCAGAGCAAAAACATCCAGTTGGTGACCATTCTAGCTTTCATCCAGAAACACATGTGTTCTGTGATTGCAAACAATGAAGGGGAGTCCAGGGGCAGGGCGGGGTGGGGGCTGAAGGTGGGGGGTTCCCATCCCTCACCTGCCTCTTCTGCCTGGTAGTAGTGCTGCAGCAGCAGCAGCCGGTCACCGGGACACCGAACTGGGAGATAAAGCTGTTTGTTTACAAACAACTCCTCCCCATGTGATCAGAAGGTTGTTGCCTTGTAAAGAAGGTTCTTTGAGATGGCTCCCAACATTCTCACAACTGCGTTGTGATGGAGTGTCTGCAGCTGGGCTGACCTGGGGGAGGAGAATGTTGCCTGAAGTCCCCAGAGCTCATTGGCTCTTTCCTTCAACCCCCGGGTACATATTCAGGGGCTGAGGCCCCTTTGGGCGTCAGCCCTTGGGCACCAGCCAAAGGATGTCGCCCGTTGGCTGAGGTCACAGTGGCAGTGCCCTACCCCCTGTCCTAACCAGGAGAATACTGTTGGTGGAGAGGGTTCGTTGTCATTGGAGTCCGGTGATCAGAATAGTGGGATATGCAGGACGAGTGAGTGGGAGAACCAAGGAGTACAGTCCCGCACTGTGGAGTAGCGACCGTGAGCTACACACCCTCAAGAACTGGCAGGAGACAAGGGAGCGGAGTGGGAGGAGTGACTGCAGGTTGAGTTTGCTGCTAGCCTAGATCACTTTTGAAGGGTTTTCGACTCGAGCGGATTGTGCCATGGAGCTGAGATCCCATGGGAAGCACTCGCATATCAGCTTAGCAGAAGAAATTGACTGTGCTGAGAGGAGTTGTAAGTCAACAAAACCTTTTTGCTGCTACTCAATCAAAACTGACTCATTTTTTCTTCCCCTCCCCTGAGCTGGGTGACCAGATAGAAGACTCTAATGCTAATTCCAGGTTAAATGCTGCTGTGGCATCTCCATTGGACAACCAGACCCCTGGGCTGGACCAGGAAGATACTGCTCCAGACCCTCCGGTTAGGCTTGTAGATCTGCACTGGCATGTGCTATCCCTTAGTAAGAAATTTGAGGATTTCATGGTAAGACAAGAGCTAGATTTAGATACCAAGTTTAAGGAGGTGGAGGAGCGTTTGACCCAGGCATATGAGCTCCTGTTTTCTATGAAGGTATTGGTGGGAGGGTTGTGGTTGGAGTTTAACACATTTAATGCCTCCTCCCACCTACCTCATGCTCCAACACATCAAACTTGTGCAGCAGCTACACAAACAGATAACTGGATCTCCACTGATCATGAAGGCCCCCTGGGGAAGGGTAGTCCTCTTTCCCTTCCCTTAACGGATGTGGCTCTTTGTTTAATGAGAAAGCATGCCAGAGAGGGAGGCTTGAGGTTCCCTCATGTGAGGGTAGAAATGAAGACCCGTCTGGAAAGTCCCTGTTAGAGTTTCGCCCTGAACCAATGGGCAATTTCTCTGTATTAGTCTATAGGGAGAGCTCCCTTAATAGTGCCCAGGGAGGGTCCCAGTGCCCCTCCCAGCCCAGTAAAATCAGCTGGTGCTCTTTCGCTTATGGCGACTGGGTGTAAGCAGGGCACAGTTAAATCTCCTACAGTTAAAAGTAAATTGGCACCTACTATGGGCCAAGTTTGGTCACAAGACACCAGTCAGCGATAGGCGTCAGCCATCATTTTCCATTTTAATAAGAACAAGAGATTTAGGTTCCATTATATAATGGAATTATATAATATAATATAATATAATATAATTAATTATATAATGGGAATAAATGTTCAACCTGGGCAGGTGGCAGATTTGGTCTTTTCTAAGTAGAGGCCGTTTCTATCAATGGGGATTCGTATTTAAGAATGAGAAAACTCCAGTCGTGTTGTGGAGGGCACAGAGATTACTGAAGGCCTCAGGTATTTTTATATTGAGAGTGGAAAATACTTTGGCCCACCACTATGTATAAGCAAGATGAGGACACCATACCAACGGAGACTTCAGCTTGTAGATCCTATACCACCTTAGAACCAGATGCAGTGTCAGAATGGGACTTATTAGATGCCATGGGGTGTTTTTACAGCCCGGAGGCGTTTAATCCTGATCAATGCAATGTAGGGACAGTGATCTGTTCTTCTGAACCGCTGGTCACGTTGAGATCTGTTCCCCAGGGGATTACGTCTCCAGCATTACATCTGCCCCTGGCTTCCACAGATTTTGCTGATAAGGTACAGGACCGTCTGCAGGGACAGGAGTCTCTAGATTTTTATCTAGGCTGTGAAGACCCTGGCTCCAAGCTATTCCTTTATCCCCCTGTAGATGAGATCCAACACCCGCTGGATCGCTGTGCCTCTCCTTCTCTATGACAACCACAGAATTCTAATATCCTTTGCTTGTCCTGGAACACCAAAGGTATCAGGAATAAGTTGTTGGATAGAGATTGGCTAGATTTTATCTCTAGGTACGACATCATTTGTTTGCAAGAATCCTGGCTTTCCCAGATGTCATCTAATTCCTTGTATCTTGAAGGATTCCAGACCTTTGCTGCCCCAGGAACAAAGGAGGCAAAGAAGGGGCGATGCTCAGGTGGGGTAATCATGCCAATTTCCAACAGAACCTGATCCCTTAGCAGACAGATCACAGTTGACTTGAGGAATTGTTTGATTCTCCAAGTTAAAATTTGGGGTATCCACGAGTTTTTGATTATAAATGTTTATATTCCCCCAGAGACTTCCCATTACTATACTCTTTCCTTATGGGATCAGTTGAAGGGTATATTGGACCATTTAACACAATACCCCACTAATGTGCTCCTCATAATGGGAGAGTTTAACGCAAGGATAGGCAACAAGATGCTGAATAATGTTGATTTCCATCTTCAATCCTTTCTTAAAATCCCCTCTAGAGGATCTCTGGATGCTACTGTAAATGCCCATAGGAGAAAGTTACTTTGGCTTATAGTAGATCAAGGACTTTTGGTTCTCAATGGCAGGCTCCCTTCTGATTATTTTGGACAAAATACATTCGATTCAGTATTGGGGGCCAGCATCATAGATTATATGATGATTCCATCGTTGCAGTTCCCTATTGTCAAAGATCTTAAGATTCTGCAGAGACCAGAAGGGAGGCATTACCCTTTGCAGCTGATTTTGAATAATCTGGATATCCTGGAGGGTCAGGATTCCTTTCCTTCTGATACTGGGACCCTGATCTGTTTAACTGTTAAGTGGACTCCCTTGGTTTCTGCCCAAATAGCGCAGCTACTATATTCTTCATTGTTTATAGCCCAGAGATACACACTCCTGGCTGCGAAAGAATATAGGGAGAACCTCACTGGTATGGAGACTATAGTAGAACATCTGCTTCCTTACATTACAAAGGAAGCTCCCCTGCCCTCGGATAATAAGTTTCATACCAATAGAAATCTTTGGTATGATCGAGAATGTAGAGCTGCTAAGACTACCTTAGTGAGGGCAAGAAGAGCATGGGCAAGGCATCATCTCAAATTGATTGAGATCACTTTGTTCTTAGAAGGAAGGAGTATTGCAAACTCCTCCGAGCTAAAAGAGAGGCTAAGTCTGCTCAACTCTGGGCTGGCCTTCAAGTTGCAGCAAAGACTCAGAACTCGACTGGGTTCTGGAAGCTATTTAATAGCAGGCAATCCAGGGGCAGAGCTGTACGATCAGGGTACATTAGAAATGAGGATTGGATAGCCTTCTATGAAGAATTATATCGCAATCCCTGCCCTGAAATGGCTGATTGGAGACCCCCTCCTCTGATGGATTTGCAAACCATCAATTAGCAAACTGATTTTGCTAATTCAGTTTCAATGGTAGTTAGAGAGAGGGAGGTATATGAGTACATCTGTAAACTCAGGCTGAACAAGGCTGCAGGAATAGATGGGTTACCCCCAGAACTTTTTAAGGATAACCCAGGCTGGTGAGTGCCGGTCTTAGCAAAGTTTTTTATAGCAATAAATGCGACTGGTAACCCCAGTGCTTGGGCACTGGCTATCATTGTGCCCATTTTCAAGAAAGGAAACCCAAACCAGCCCACCTGTTACAGACCCATTAGTCTCTTATCTGTAATGGGCAAATTCTATGCTCGTGCTCTATTGAACTCCCTGGATGAATGGGTACAATCC
>QEPC01010659.1:2686337-2700676 GCA_003113815.1 Sphenodon punctatus
TAAGATAGACACAGTCCCTGCCCGGGGGCTTACAATCTAAAGACAGGGGGAAGGTAGACAGGGAAGGGGAACAGAGTGAGAGACAAGGGATGCAACATTCATGAGGATGCGAAAGCTCAGGTACACGTTCTTGGCTTGGTTGCAGTAAGTTGGGAGTTTATAGATAGCAGGTGGTGGATATAAAACTAACATTTGCAAAGTACTTAATTCTTTACATTTGACTTTTTCATCCTCTAAACATTATCTTAGATTGTCAGATTATTTGTTTGCATAGGAACTGCTAGATTTTAGTCACGCCTGGCAGTATTTTTACCTCCACAAAACTCAGCTTAATTTAGATTGTACAATTTCTTTTAATAGTTAAAATCAGTAAAAGGGACAGATTACACAAAACCAGATTGCGAACACTTTACTCACTCTGGTAAAGAGTTAACCACATGAGCAGTACCACTAAATGAATGAGACTACTATGTAACTAAATATTTGAGAGGGGAAAAAATTCATGCAAATTGCAAAACGGGGGAGCCTGCACCCACGAAAAAGTTATCATTGAGAGTGTTTGCCTTCTTTTAAATAATTTCCCCCTCCTCTGCCACCTACCTGCACTGAAAGCCATGCCTCCAGTTTGTCCCTGGTCATGGACAAGGCTTGCATTCTGGGCAGGTCATTGAGCTGTTCATAAGAGAACAGGAGCATCCTCTTCACAATGCAATTCTCAGCTTGGGGGAGTGGGTAGAAGGGGAGGGTACTGCTGCTCCCATTCAGCATGAAAACTTCTGCCATGATCTTATCCCATGCAATATTTCATCCCCAAAATATTTGCATATATAGTATTCATCCACATAGCTGTTCATCAGTGCCACAATCTGGCCTATACTGAAGAGAGACCTGGTATTGGGAAATTTAGAGTTTGGGTAGGTAGGTAGGTAGGTAAGATAAATTTTGGATCTGTCTATCTATCCCACCCCTTTTATCTTGTCTCTCCCTCAAAAAGGCTGACTTACAAAACAAAATATAAACATATAAAGCCATATTAAGACAGACACATAAAAATATAAACAAACAATCCTCCAAGAAACCCAGCCTATCCAATACTACCTCCCCAACCCCCAAATCCAACCTCCATCACACCCCTACCCCAAACCCACCCAATACCTTTTCAAACAGAAAAATCTTACACCCAGTGGCATAGTGCTCACTGAGCGACCCCGGCTTTATGCAAAGGGCCGCCAGGGGTCACCAAGCTCAGTTAAAGGGTTTTTACCCCTTATGGTGGGCCACCCACTCCTGCCATTCTCTACTCTCCTTGGGAAGGCAGCTGCCTTAGGAAGCCTTGCCTTGCTCTGCAATGACAGTCCGGTCTCCACCACAGTGCTGCGGCTTGAATTTCCATCTCAGTGGCCGCCTAGTATCAACTGCTTCCGGCTCCAGCCGGAAGCAGCTGATACTAGGTGGACACTGGCCATGCACAAATTCAAGCTGCAGCAGGGACCGGACTACACAGCATCAGCAAGGCAGGGCTTCCTAAGGCAGCTGCCCGCCCGGGGAAAGTAGACAGCGGTGGGAGTGTGCGGCCCACCACAAGCAGTGCCACAGTCCCAGCCACCACTTCAGCTGTTGCCACCATCACAGCCACCTCTGAGTCACACACCACGGGTAGGGTGGAAGTGGGAGGGGAAGAAAGGCTGGCTTGGTGGGCAGGGCCCGCTGCCGCTCTGCACAGTTAGGGGGGCGAAGGTTGGAGCGGGAGGGGGGACAGCATGAACTAATTATGGGACTAGGGGGCACAACAGTTATGGGGTGGAGGCAGCTGATTATTGGGGGCACAAATGAACTGGTCATGGGTGGGGGGCAGCGTGAATTGATTATATGGGGATGCAACTGATTATGGGGTGGGGGCAGCATTAATTGCTTATGGGGCAGAAATGAACTGGTTATGGGTGGGGGCAGTGTGAATTGATGGGGGTACAAATGAACTGGTTATATATCTAGAATAATGTCTCTTTGCATGGAATAATGTGCTTAATAGGCTGCATTTTGGGGTGTCTTGTGTGTTTGATTGTGGCTTGGCCATTTGGAATTTAGTGCTTTGTATGCACGCTTTATTAGTTGCTTTCTGCTTGTGAAATACTTGTAGTTGGAATTGTGGGAAACACTCAGTTGTAAACCATCTTTGAGGGTGCAGTGAGCACAGATAACCTCCATTTTGAGGAAGGGCAAAAGCGCCTTTAAAGTTAATCACATGCATGCGAGCCGGGCAGCGCCCCCAGGCCGGACGGCAACAAAAGGGATGGGGGTGGGGCATCTTGACTTCTTGGCCAGGGGCCCATTCCACCCTAGCTATGCCCCTGCTTACACCGCCTGTGGGAAATGCTCAGGTTCGGGCTCAAACAAACCTCCACGGGAAGGGATTTTAACATCACCGGGGCAGCAACCGAGAATGCCCCTGCGAGCCCCTATTGTACAAACAAGATTAATGGATGGTACCCACAGAGAGACGCTCCCAGCCGATTGCAGTATCCACAATGGGACATGGAAAGACAGGCAGTCTTTCAGATATGAGGGACCCAGACCATTTACGGCTTTGAAGGTCAAAACCAGCACCTTGAATTGTGCCCGCAAAGCTATAGGAAGCCAGTGCAAACACTGGAGCACTAGTGTAATGTGCTGCCGGTGCCCCACCTCGGAAAAGAGGTGGGCCGCTGCATTCTGCATCAGCTGCAGCTTTCTAACAGTCATCAAGGACAGACCCATGTAGAACACATTGCAGTAATCTAGCCTCGAGGTAATGATAGTATGGATGACAGTGGCCAGATCCAAATCAGAAAGAAAAGGCCACAGCCTCCTTACCAGATGGAGTTGATTAAAAGTGTTCCTGGCCACCACCGCAACCTGATAATCCAGGCACAGCAAGAGGTCCAGACGCACTCCAAGGCTGCGAACCTGAGTGACCAGAGGGGGTCGGACTCCATCAATAGCAGGAGTCCCAATCCGCTCCAGGTCAAAAGATTGGCCAATCATCATCACCTCGGTCTTGTCTGGATTCAGCTTCAACTGGCTCATCCTCATCCAGTCCCCAACAGCAGCCAAACATCAGATAAGCACCAAGACTACAGGGCCTGGGTCAGATGAAAAAGAGAGATAGAGCGGAGTATTATCAGCATACTGATGGCACTTAACCCCAAACATCCAAATAACCTCACCCAGTGGCCTCATACATGTTGAACAAGAATGGAGACAGAATAGAACCCTGTGGGACTCCACAGGGGAGGTCCCAAGAGGACGACAAACAATCACCCATCACCATTTTCTGGGACTGACAGGAAGGAGTGGAACCACTCAAGAGCAGTTCTACGCACCCCGACAGGTTCCGCAGTCGTGTCAACAACACCTCAGGATCAACTGCATCAAAGGCCGCTGAAAGATCTAAGAAGATCAACAGGGTGAAATTCCCCTTGTCCAGGAATCTTATGGTATTGAGATGAGCCTGGAGCTGTTGGGTAACCACCCATTCAATAACCTTCCCTAAAAAGGGAAGGTTAGAGACAGGCTGATATCTAGCTGGGGAGTCAGTGTTCAAAGAGGTCTTCTTAAGCAGGGGCTGGACAACTGTAGTTTTAAAAACGTCTCACCCCCTACCCTCCCAAAGGGAGGCATTGACAACCCCAGTCACGGCCTCAATGTCTCCCAGCTGGCTTTTACCAGCCACGCCAGACAAGAAACTAATTCACAACTGGCTGCCATCACCAGTTCAAGCACACACACACACACACCCCTATGGGCGATACCTATTGAAACTGATCCAAATAAACAGGACAAGACTGAATTTCCATAACCCCAGACTCAGATTCTGCAGATAAAATGGCAGCACCCAAGTCGTAGGAATACAGGTGATTTTGTGTGAAAAGTAGTTAATAAAAACGTCACAGTGGTCATTAGATGACTCCATTTCCGGGTGGCAGCAGACCGGACTAACTAAGCCCCTTGCCACCTAGAACAGCTCCACCGGATGAGACTTTGCAGATGCTATGATAGCGGAGAAGAAAGCTTTCTTTGTCGCCATCACAGTCATGGCATAGTCCTTCAAACACACTCTATGCTGCAATCAGCATGAGTCAAGCGCCACCTCCCACTTCGGCTGCTGTAGGTTCTCCATATACCGGGACCTATGCTACCGCGGCGGTGGGGACAGACGCGTGAGTGCAACAGTGTCTATGGCCATGGTCAAGATGTCATTCCACAAGGTGAACAGATCATTGACAGAGTAGCCACTAAGGTCAGTAGATAAATTCACCAGAGAATTCTGGAAACGGTTGGATCCATTAGCCTACAGGGGCAGACCAACCTAACCCACCACCCCAATGAGGGCATAGGCGGGAGACAAATTAGGAGTTCTGCTAGTATACTGTGCACCTAACCTGTACAGCACCATCCCTACACACTCTGGCAGAGCTGGTGTCGGAGGTGGTATTGCAGTCCCCAAAGACGTTGGTCTTGGGGGACTTCAATATTCACGCCAACGCCAGTCTTGGAAGGGTAGAGCATGAGTTCATTTCCACCATGGCAACCATGGACTTGTCTCAAGTAGTCATCGGCCCAACACATGATGAGGGACATACCCTGGACCTGATTTTTAGCACTGGCCTTGAGGCGGGTGATCCATTGGTGGAGGAGGTGTCAACGGTGCCCTTGTCATGGACAGATCATTACCTCCTATGGGCCTGTCTCCCGGCGCACATCTGCCCCTGGAGCACGTCTGCCCCTGGAGGGGTGTGGAACCAGTTTGGTTGGTTTGCCCCCGGAGACTGATGCAACCGGAGAGGTTCCAGAATGCTCTGGGGGAATTACCCTCTGATCTTGACGACCGGACGCTCAATGACCATGTTGCTATTTGGAACATCTTGCTGACTGAGGCCATAGACCAAACAGCTCCTAGACACCCACTCCCTAGGCACTGGCACCACAGGCTTCCTTGGTTCACTGAGGATCTGCGGTTGCTGAAGCAAGAAGGGCAGTGGTTAGAGCGACTGTGGCGCCATTCTCATGCTGAAGCTGACAGATTGCAACATAGAACCAGTTTGCGAGCCTATGCTGTGACTGTGCGGGCACCAAAGGAGGAGTTCTTTGCTGCCCTCATAGTATCAGCGAAGTCTCGTCCAACGGAGCTTTTCTGGGTGGTGAGGGGGCTGGTCGGTCCGGCCTCCCTCCACCTGGAAATGGAATCTTCCAGTGCTCGCTGTGACATGTTTGTTGATTACTTCACTGCTAAAATTGCTCGTATTCACCACGACTTTGACGCTGCACTTATTACAATAGGAGAACCAGAGGTTATGGAAGCCCTGCCTTGTCCAACTTTGTGGGATCGGTTTCAGTGGGTCTTGCCTGCTGATGTGGAGGATGTTCTTGGGACTGTCAGAGCCACCTCTTGTGAACTGGACCCGTGCTGGCTGGTTAAGGCCAGCCAGGAGACGCTGGGGTCATTGCTGGCAGGGGTGGTCAATACCTGCCTTCAGGAGGGCAGGGTACCAATTTGCCTTAAAGAGGCAGTGGTAAGGCCCCTGCTCAAAAAATCATCTCCGGACGTTGACTCCCTCACCAGTTATTGGTCTGTCTCTAACCTTCCCTTTTTAGGGAAGGTTAATGAACGGGTAGTGGCTCAGCAGTTGCAGAAGCATCTGGACAGACTCAGTTTTCTAGATCACTCACAGTCTGTCTTTTGTCCGGGCTATGGCACGGAGACTGCACTTGTGGCTTTGGTCTATGACCTTCGCCGTTAATTAGATCAGGGTCACTCAATCCTGCTGATTCTATTAGATCTGTCGGCTGCTTTTGATACAGTTGACCATGAGATGTTGGTGACTTGCCTGCAGGACCGTGCTGGGGTGGGTGGGATTGTTCTTGAATGGTTGCGCTCATTCCTGGCAGAAAGAACTCAGCGAGTAGTGCTCGGGAACCATTTTTCATCTCCACAGGACCTCTTGTGTGGAGTCTCGTAGGGTTCCATTCTGTCCCCTCTCCTGTTCAACGTGTATATCCAGCTGCTGGGCTAGGTCATGAGGAGCTCTGGAGTTTGTTGTCATCAATATGCTGATGACATTCAACTCTCTCTTTTTCATCCGACCCAGACCCCGCAGTCTCAGTGCTTACACTATGTCTGGTAGCTGTGGGGGACTGGATGAGGGCGAGCTAACTGAAGTCGAATCCTGACAAGACAGAGGTGATGCTAGTGAGGAAGGTGGTGGGTGTAGCGTCTCTCGTCATTGATGCCACTGGTTCCCCAGGTTCGGAGTCTGGGAGCGCTCCTTGATGTGCAGCTTCATCTAGATGCCCAGGTTGGAGTTGTGGCGAGGAGCGCATTCCGCCAATTACACCTGGTGCAACAGCTTTGGCCATACATCTCAGACTCCGACCTGGCCACTATCATCCATGATTTCATCACCTCAAGACTGGACTATTGTAACGAGCTCTACATGAGGCTGCCCATGGTGATGGTTTGGAGACTGCAGCTGGTGCAGAATGCAGTGGCACGTCTCCTTATGGGAATGAGCTGCTGGGAGCATATTACACTGGTGCTCCGTTCTCTGCACCGGCAGCCGATAGTCTTCCGGGCCCAATTCAAGGTGCTGGTTCTTACCTATAAAGTCCTATACATCTTGGGCCCCATATAATTTGCAGGATCGCCTCACTCCCCGTGCTCTGGATCGGCCCTTGCAGTCAACCGGGAGCGCCCTTCTCAAAGTCCCCTGGGTATCCCGGGGGGCCACTATGGAGAGGTGTTCTCAGTGGCTACCCTGAGGCTGTGGAACTCCCTCCCGGCAGATGCCCGGGCAGCCCCAAACCTCTCCTCTTTTCGATGTCAATGCAAGATCTGGCTGCTCTGCCAGGCCTTTGGCGAGAGAGATGGGTGAGTTTTTATTTTTATGGGGGGTGGTAAGGGTGGGGTATCTTTTTCCTCCCTCCTCTTTTCCCAGGGGGGATGTTTCCCACCCCTTTTTTCCTCTTCTCCCACCTTTTTAGATGTTTTATGCTGTTTTGTGAATTTTTATATGTATATTTTAAATATATTTATACATTGTAAGCTGCTCAAGCTGCCTTTGGCAGGAGAGGTGGGATATCAAATGTTTTAATAAAATAAAAAGGAGGGCCAAGATCTGGACTTTCAGAAGGTAATGGTCCGACCATGGCAATGGTGTTGTAACAACACCCCTGATAATTGGAACCCCTGTATCCAGGCTGGTGCAAAACATCAAATTCAATGTGTGCCCCGCCCCATGTGTCGGGCCAGATATTATCTGGGATGTGCCCATGGTTGTCATGGTGGCCATGAACTCCTGCTCCGCCCCTGAAAGGCTAGCCTCAGCATTATGTTGAAATAACCCAAGACAATAAGTCTGGTCGATAAACACCACCTCCGAGACCAGTTTGGCTACAGCAGTTACGTCATTAGCTGCGTAGCAGGGTGGTCAGTACACCAAGAGAATTTCCAAGCTATCCCCAGCCAAATCCAACACGAAGTGGACATATTCTATATCAGATGATTTAGGCACCAGATACCTCTGACAGACCAATCTATCTTACAGATCACAGCCTCTCCGTCCCCCGTTCCCCCCCCCCCGAGTCAAGACTGCTGCTGCACCAAGTATCCAGCTAGCACCATCTGGGACAATACTGGCCCATATGCTTCATGTAGCCACAGTCTCCATAATGCATATGGGGACAGCAGCCTTATCCTGAATCAAATCATGGATGATATAAGATTTGCCACCAACCTCGCATTAAGCAACATCAATGTCAGATCAGGGGCCCTATTGGCCTAGGCCCCCAAATATCCTGAGATGGGGGGAGGGAGCAGGACACAGGGATAGACACCAAGGGTGCAATCATAGGGGCTGCTTACGCCAGACCCTACTTGTGTCGGAGGCAATGAATGTGCGAGCTCAGGCACGCAGGTGCCCCGAGCCTGCAGCTAGCCGCGTGGGGCAATGGCGTGCCCCCTCCGATGCAACCCCCCAAACCCACAGAGCCTGCAGCTTAGGGGATGGAGCAGGCATGGCTCAGTGAGTCGCATCAGAGGGGGTGCGCTGTTGCCCCGCATGGCTGAATGCTCAGGGTGCCTGTGCCTGTATCGTGTGCCTGCCGCTGACGTAACCGAGCAGCAGGATTGCACCCCAAGTTTCTCTTCAATACTGAGGGTCTATCCTCCCTCCCCCTGTCATACATCCCCATGTCCAACACAACCCCAATAGTTGCCCCACTCCCAACCCCCTTCAAACAGAGTTCCCCCTCTGGCATCTGATTCTCAACCCTCCCTCCCCTCCCCCCCGAACGGCCCACGAGGGCCCAGGGAGGTGAGTGGCCAGAGAGGGTCTCCTGAACCCAGCATCCCCAGAGGCAGAGTGGCATAGGCGGCAGGCAGGGATCCTCTCCGCAACACTAAACACCCCCTCTCCCTACCCAATCCATACCCAATCCCTTATGCCTACACACACACACTGTCACAAGGGGGTCATGACACCATCTTCCACACCCATCTAGGGCTCTAATTTGAAGGAATACAAGATAGAAAGGAACAGATTTTGTTTTTATATCTTGTGAAATGATATTAATGAAGACACAAGATTAGCTAAGGAAGGTTTCAACGGTGCTTGTATCTGATAAAACTAGATATCTGTATGCCTATATAAAAGGAAAATGTGGTTTTAAAATTTATTTTTTTAAAGACAAAACACGAGTATGGAAGCCTACTAAATCCTAAAGTCTATAAACTCTTTGGTAATCATGCTTTCTGCACTGAGTCAACAAGTACAGGTAAAATATATTTATTCATCTATTTTGTATTTATCCCTATGTGTAATGGTCAGATGAATAAACTATCACTATATACAACACTTGTTTGCCAATCTTCATTTGTAGCTGCCAGCTGAGTTCTGCAGAAACCTTTGGCCAGGAGTACCTACAAACTCAAGGGTTAAAGGAGATATTCTATATTGACATTGATGATGGCCAGTACAGGCCAAAATCTGCTTTCACACAGAGAGTCTAGGCTACAGCTTGGTTGCCACATATTGGTTCCAAATATGAGAGACAAGAAACACAGTAGTGAAGATGATACCTTTTATTGTACCAATCTCTTTTGGTGAGAGCATCCAAGCTTTTAAGCTTCACAGAACTCTTCCATAGGCAGGAGTACAGATTAGAACTGACCCTTCCGACACATAAGGTGAAGTTATATGGATTGTGTCTAGCCTTTCAAGTACTCGGTTACAGTATTTAACACCCGATGGTGATATTTCCCCTGTAATCAGGCAGTTTTTTTAAAAAAGTGGCAGACACAGATCATGCAGAAATAAAGGCAAAATAGTTACAATTGTACAAATCAAGTGGCAGACAGCTCAGCTCATCATTTGGCTACCTCAGCTACTGTTTTGCATACTAGTGGTGACAATGAGCTGAATATTTAATCTAGCTATGACTGACTATCAAAATAATAGCATAATTTTTAACTTCTACCATCTGGAAATCTGCCTTTAAAATATTAGTAACGGAGTAAGAGACTCCATTACAGAAAACCATGCTCATTAACTTTGACTGTCAAAACTTGAGGATGATTGAAACAAAATGAGAAAACTAATTTCAAAGCAGCACATTGTGTACCACAAAAGACTCAGGGTGTTTTTAAACGAGCAAGGCGGGCAGGGAGGTCCATGGCTGTGGGGAGCCCACATACGTGATGTGCATGGGGAGCACTTCACACGGGCGGCTCTCAGCATGGCTACCCTGGCCATGGTGGCAGTCTCCGCACAGGTGGCTGGTCCCTGCATAAAGCACTCCTGATTTTTCTGAGGTGCTCCATGTGGGGCCATGACGAGTTGCCGCTCTGTGGTCCACGGGAGTGCTCTCCCACATGCACCACCTTCACATGAGCAGTTGGATGCATGGTTAGTAGGAGGCCGTGCATGTATGCGTCTTATTTAAAAACACTCTCAGAAGATTTCAATCAGTTTAGTAAAATCATATTGCAATTAGAAATCTAGGTTTAGTTCTTTAGAATTAAAAAATTCATTTAAAGGTAAAATTAATTCAGTATTTCTTTAGTTTCCAGTCTATGAAATATAGTTTCCAGTCTATGAAGTTAATAAAGACGAGTAAGTAGATAAGCGCTACAGAGGATTTTAAGCACGTCAAGAGAGGCAGCTTGTATGTGTATCTTGAACAGTTTGAACATATTGGTGTTGCTTTGTTGTACAGCAAGACTGAAAAGTTGCTAATATGGTATTTGTCTTTTTATTATTATTATTATAAACATTTATATAGCACCAACCATGTACCTGGTGCTGTACAGAACATAGAAAAAGACGCGGTCCCTGCCTGTTTACAAAGAGTAAGAAGAGATCATGAAAAGTACACCCTAACGAGCCTCCGCTTCATTGAAAGGTAAAATTAATTCAATATTTCTTTAGTTTCCAGTCTATGAAATATAGTTTCCAGTCTATGAGGTTAATAAAGGTGAAAGAACACTAAAAGAACACTAAAAGCTCAATTATGCACAGACTTACACCAATGTGGAAAATATACTATGAGTAGCCCCAGTAACTTTAAAAGGACTACTCACAGTGCATAATGCATGTGCATAAGCCTTCACAAGACTGAGCCATCAAAAGATAAATATTGCCTGGCAGGGTCAAATCAGTATGCTTACTATGCAAAGAAAAAACATGCTTGCTGCTGTTAAAAACAGATAATAAAGTTTATATTTCAGTGATATAATAAAACATTTATTTGATTACTTAAGAGAAAATTAAAAAAACAACTACAGAATAAAAGGCAAAGTTCATATTCATGGATACAAAACTGATTACATGATAAGAAATAAAGGCAAAATCATTTTTCATCCAGGTGCATAAGGGGATTGTGCTTCTGTATATGGAGCATGCTCACAATTGGTTAAACCACACTCAAGTGCTGGGTTCTGTGGGGAGTAGAGAATGTCACTGCATGCACAAGTGACTGTGGGCAATGATGCCTCTCTCTGTAATGATTTAGCACCTACTTATGTTTAACATGGCATTTCGATATGCAGTTTACACGTGCACAAAACCCCTTGCGCACGTGGATGAATGAGGATTGCACCCAAAGAGTCATAGGGATCTGCTGACTATCAAAGTAGAGAGATGTTAGCAGTGAAATGCCTCAACAGTTGGCTCGGGGACTAAAGTTGCTTAATATACCCAATATCTTGTCAATGAAGTGGGCATAAGCTAGTAAAACCTACTGCTGATTCTCTGGGCTTATAAGGGGAAAAGATGTGCCATACTTGAGAAAAATCTACTGCTGATACACCAGGCTTATATATGAGGCAGAAAGGTATGCCTAATTTGAGTTTAAAACAAACCAAACCAACACTTTCTCTCCCCCCGCACTCCCAACTTGGAGGCCATCTCTCTGGTGGCTGAGTTAGTAAAACTAGAGAAACTTGAAAATCCATAGATAGAAATTTAAAACAGACCAGACAATTGGTGACAGATTACACTTTTAATGTACATCTTTATATACATACCCTTAAATTCTATATGCTGCCGGCTCTGAACATGCAGAAGTAATTACTGGAATTTTCAGGAATATTTTAATAAAGTTTCTGGTCAGAGCACAGCATCAGCTAAATAAGATGCTTATGTAATACAGCATAGAGATATATTTTCTTGCTCTAATACGATTCAAGCATCTTAGCATGTTGTCCCTTCAACAAAAGAAAGAACGCTCAATTTTAAAGTTCCATGGCAGCTGGAAGCAGCACTTGAGACCAGATGAAAATGACCAGCTGATTACTGGGAAGCTGAGAACAGCAGTAAGCAGCTGGGATTTAAACTGCTGGGGCAGGGGCACCTGGGAGTGGGTATTGGCAAGATTCTGAGCGCTTTGGAACTGGGCACCTGCAATAATGGCATGAGGGGACTAAACATTTCAGAAATGAGGCTGAGTTTCTACCTGCGGCGGCAGCAGGAGGAGTAAGGGAAGACGTGGCAACATAGAGGAGCCGGCCGATGGGAAAAGAGCCAGTGCGAACAGGGATCTGCCGCGAGCCGCGATCAGGCTGCAAGGCTCTGATTCTCAAACTGTTCTACTGGTACAACCCCATTTAATTTGATGAGTGAAGAAAGAAACTAAGCATTTGGACCACATTTACTTCAGTGGAGCTAGGACTGGTAAAGTGTCTTGAAAATGTCCCTTCAAATGTCCCACACATTTAGGTCTTGTAAAAATTAGAGTTTTAGTCATGTTGTAACATATACATTACCACAACTGTAAATGCCAAGGCAGACACATCACAAACTGAGTTGTAGCAAGGAAGCAAACACTTGTAAAATGTCTATTATCATTTATAATGGTTAGTTAACACAGTAGGCTTTGATTACAGGTAATTAACATGTACTAAAGCAATACTCAAAGCTCTAGCCTAGAAAAGGCCTAATGAAGAATCCACCAGCATAATGGGTAAGTTATTTTGTGGCTCAGTTTTCATATCCCAGTAGGACAAAAGAGAGGGTGACTGATAACATGGAGTTCAGTATGTCTGTTTACTGAGTAACTCCTGAAATGGTTATTGATTTGTTATTAAAACAGTGAAAAGGCAAGGCTCCCGGCCCCGATGGAATTCAAGTGGAAGTTTGTTTGTTAGATCTAGATTGGCGGGTCCCAATATTGGTTAACTGGTACAATGCGATTATTGACTCCTGTTTATTCCCTGATTCTGGGAAGGGAAGCATAATTTTTAAGAAGAGATGTAGAAACGACCCCGTCATACCGACCAATCAGTCTTGTTGCAGGTTAGCCGTTGAAGATACGGTACACTATTTGTTAGAGTGCCCAATTTATGATGACATCAGATTGCGCTATTTTCATCCTTTTCCTCGTTATATTAGCTCACTCTCAAACTGGGAAAAAACAATTTGGATCTTACAAGAAGAAAATGAGTCTTTTATTTATAGATGAGCACTTTTTGCTTTAAAAGCCGAACGCTTGAGGAGAGATTATATTTTAAGTGGGATTCCATAGTTTCATTGTTATGTGATTTTATGTTATTTATTATATTTTGGTATATTTTGTGTTGTCTGTTTTTTGTCTAGGTGTATGGCGAGAGCCAATTTCCAATAAACTGAACTGAACATAATGAAGACAGTGAGGATTCAAACTATCAAGGAGGACTCAATTACACTTAACAGCATGGAAGAGTTTACTGACAGTAGCAACTGCATAAAAACTATGCTGTATGATCATAATGGTTGCAAACTCAGGAAGTGTCAGAACCAAGGTTTCTTGTGCACCTTTAATTAGCCCCCCTTAGGAATATGTATTACAGCAATCTTGGCAAACAAACACAATGGAAGGCTGTAGTACGGCCAGAATTCTAACACAGCTGACTTGGGAAAGTGGAGTGCCTTAAGAATATCCTTTTATTTCTTAAAATCCTCTGCCTCATCCACTGTCCAACCTGTTCAATAAATGAGGCACATGTCCTATAGAACAAACAGTATGCAACCATGAAATTAAGCACTGTGTTAAAGCAGGTGCACAAGGACAAACTGACGTTATGCAGACAGCCTTAATTCTAGCATTTCCTAATATATTAGTGCTTTCTTTGCAAAGTTAACTTTCCTTCAGCATAATTGTGTATGTAATTCCTAGTGCGTACTTTTTTCTTAGCATTTAAGACTACCATCATGCAAAACAAGAGTAGCCCTCTACAGCTTTTAAATCCACAACACCTATTTTACCATTTCAAGCCAAAGAAGAAACTGGTATCAGTACTAGGCACATAGCATATTCATTTAAGAAGTTGGTGTAGCTACATGCATGATTCTAGTTCTAGTATGACACTTGTACACCATTTGAGATTTTCTGTCACATATAATGTAAAGGACTTCTACTTCTTAGTTATCTTCTTAGGAAAGATTCATTGTTGGTGGTTTGGGGATTTCACTGCACACATGGTTTAAATACAGCTCCAAATTTATCACTGCTATCATATAAATACAGCTCTATTTTTTCATGGCATATCTTAATCCCAAGTAGTAGAGACATCACGGTTGAGGCCACATGAGATAGGGAGGGAAGGCTACCATGTCTTGGGCAGCCTGGCCTTTACCCCTCCCATGGCAGCCAGATGTCCCCCCTGCCCCAGAGCAAACAGCTGCTTGCTATATGACCTTGGGAAAATTCCAAGGACGTGTTGCGGAGCAGCCTGTAAGGATGCCCAGGGCAGAGCAACACATGTAGCTGGGCATCTTCTGCCCACCATATGGCAAGTTCTGCAGCAGGGCTGTAAGCAATGGATGTTGGCA
>QEPC01010659.1:2708184-2720615 GCA_003113815.1 Sphenodon punctatus
GTGGGGACCTCCTGGCCTTCCATAGGAACTGCAAAACCTGGCTGTTCCATCAGGCATTTGGCGAGGGAGAAAGGGGGGAGGGGGTTAGGGAGGGTGGTTTTGGGGTGTTATTTGATAATTTGATTTTATAGTTGCATTGTTTTTATATTTTTATGTATTGTTGTTAGCCACTCTGCGCCGCCTGTGGCAGGAGAGAGCGGGATATAAACTCCGTAAAATAAAATTAAGACTTGACTGTTCCGCCAGGCCTTTGGGGAGGGGGAGTTGGGTTTATTTCTGTCCTTTTAAAATGTACTAAATGGATTTTATGAATGTTTTGTTTATTTTTGTTATCGTTGTGAGCCACCCCGAGCTGCCATTGTGTGCAGGAGAAGGTGGGATATAAGTATTTATAAATAAATACTTATGTTCTTATACGGTATAGAAGCAAGTAGAAAAAAACAATGTACATGCTCATGATGGGTGAAATTTTCAAAAGTATCCAAGTTCTGTTTTCAAAATAAATTTATGCTCATAAACTACTTTGGAGCTTTTGAAAATTTTACCCTGTTGTTTTTATTTTGGATGTACTGTAGCTTCAAGCCAAAGCTTTTCATACCTTGTGAAAAATTCATTCTTTATCAAGAACCATTTAAATACTAAATTTAAAGCTTGAAATAAAGTCAAGTTTGAGCTATGAAAGCCCCAAAATGGCTCTCTTAATAATGAGAAGTGTATTTTCATGTTTGCACTTACATATTTAAAAAAAAAAAATAGACCTTGCTCAGATATTTAAACACATTTTGGGTGAGATCAAGGATGACAAATTTTCAGCCTAAATTGACTGTCTGAATTATGATCTAAAAGCAGGAATTTACAATAGAATGTACATTTGAACCTTAACTACAGTCACTATCAGGGTATAAAATTTGCAAGCACCTGGGAGCCACTGGCACCCAGAAAACTGAGGCTGGTGACTGGTTCAGGGGTGTAGTGGCGCGAGAACAGTTTAATATATGGATAAAGTCTGGCAACTGAATTTTTACTTGGCTCCTGGAGTTCAATCTGGAATTTCATGCCCTGGTCACTATGAAGTGCTAGATTTTTTTTTCTTTCAATTTTACAACAGCACACACATTTACAGGTCCAGAGTGAAATTCTTATTCCTGTTGCATATCAGTTTTGTTAAAAGGACAACTCCACAACTACTGGAGGGCCAATAAACTTATAGGGATGATTCATTAACAGTTACTGCCATTTACGCTGAGAATAAAAGTAATATACGGTGTCCTATAATTAATTTAGCACAGAGTATTCCACATCCTCCTAAAATCTTGATCTTGCAAAACCTTATGCACATGCATACCTTCTATATTGGGTCCCACTGAACTAACTGGCAAAACTTCAACAGTGAGCAGTGCCACAGATTTCAATAAGGTTATTCATAATGCACGTGCTTAAATCTTAGCAGGATGAGTTTAAATAAGGAATTGTATTTGATGAAATTGAAAAACTCTGCTGTGAAAATAGCTCAGAAGTTTTAACATGAATATTGGATGCACAGCTGTGCCTGGATTTGCAGGTATCAGTTGTGGCCAGGGGTGCATCTAACGAAGAGGCTCTGCCCATGTCTCAGACTCCGATCTTGCCACTGTCATCCATGTGTTCTTCATCTCGAGGCTGGACTATGTGCTTTAAGTGGAGCTGCCCTTGGTGACAATCCGGAAGCTGCAGTTAGTGCAAAATGCAGCGGTCTGCCTCCTTACAGGGACAGGCCACAGGGAGCATATAACACCTGTGCTCCAGGTATTGCACTGGCTGCCTATTGTCTTCCGGGCCTGATTCAAGGTGCTAGTTTTGACTTTTAAAGCCCTACATGGCCTGGGCCCTGCTTATCTAAAGGATCACCTCACTCCCTGGGCCCCTGCGGTCATCCAGGATCACTCTCCTAGAGGTCCCCACAGACAGGCAGGCGTTCTCAGAGGCCACTCTGTCATTGTGGAACGCCCTCCTGGTGAGATCCGTCACCAATATAAAACCTGGCTCTTCCAGCAGCTGTTCAGTNGATGAGGGTGTAATAGTATGTTTTAGTTTTATGACTTTCATTGTTGAGATACACTATCGTGAGCCGCCCCAAGCTGCCTGTGGCAGGAGGGGCGGGATACTAAATGGTTTTAATATTAATAGTAATAATATTAACCAAACATTTATAAAGAATTTTTAAAAAAAATTCCTAATGGAGGATGCTTATTCTCGGTAGAGAATATTTATATTTATTCATGGTAGAGACGAGTCTACTGTATTCATTGTCAGATAAATGGGGGAATTATTTTAATTGCAATACTTACATGTACTCTTTTAAAAAGGGGCATATATTATATGAAGAAGCATGGTAGAATCGCTGAACAGGCATTAATAATGCAAATGCTTATATATCTATAGCTTAAACTGAGCTTAAATGGTCACAGGGGCTGATTCACTACCTGCTTATACACCAATATTGCACAGGTGTTTGTGCAACTGTTGCACAGCACATGTGTATGACATGCATAGCCTGCTTGGTCCTGTACACGTGGTTTGCAAACACTTCTGCGGGTACACCTTACTCAAATTGCATGAGCAGCTACTGGATCGGCCCCACAGGTTTAAAACTTTTAACTTTCACCTAGTAATCAATAACCATAATGTTAACATATATTTTTTCTATAGCTGAGTGTTGTCTATTTTTCCATTAGAAATTCTAAGAGAAAAATTGAAAATGAGCAAATTTCTAAATTTATTTTTTGCTAACAATTATATATTAATTGGAAGAAAAATAAGGTCTAAGTTTGATGAGTTTAGAAAGGTGAATAGTTGGAATAAGATCCTAAATTCTTTAATAAAGGCGCTGACAGGTAGACAGATCTTCAAACCACTGTGTATGCGCATATTCCATTAAAATTAACTGAGGTTCATAAAACTGTGCCAATGGAGCATTGTGAAAATCACACTTGGCAGATGTGTGAGCGTTGTGTGAATTCTCCACCTATTGGAAAGCAAAAGCAAAAGCAAAACTCACGTAGATTTTAATAGTGGAGGATTGTCCTGCCTATATATTTACAATACAAATGGTAAAAACATAGAACACTTTTTCAAAATCTGCCTCCTACTCTCCTTAAATATCTGCCAAAGTCCCACACAAAGGTTAGGAAGACACCTTCACTTAAGGCAAGTTGCTTTAGCACGATTTTGAAAAACTGTCTTTAAAAAGGTGGCCTATTTTAATTTTAATTAACAAATGTAAGGATTCGCTCGTTCTCCTGCATATTCTTCTTGGAAGTGATAAATAGTCATAAATAGCAACGGGCGGCAACATGAACAAAGTGCAAGGCACTGGAAGGCCCTTCCGATGTATGTGCCAATTAAATAAGGCAACGCTACAGATACAAAACAAAGTCTGAAGACAGATGCGTCTTGAAAAAAACCTCTCCTGCCTGGGGGCAAGTAATTTTTTTACACCAGCAACATGCATGCACTGTTCAAGATACCGAGAGCTTAAAATTGTTCATAAATGGCATTAGAAAAAAGCAATACCATAATAAATAAGGGTTTTAATAAATCCCTATTTAGAGACAAACATAAGAGCTGGAATCGCATGGGGAAAAAAACGTCAAATCCGGCGTGCGAGTGCGCTGCTAACGCACTGGAACAGGAGCCGCCGGCTTGGGATCGGGAGCGCCTGTCTGTGCAACCGGGCCGAGCCCCGCTCCTTTTGGAGCTGGAGGCGGCAAAGCCTCCCGCCGCACTAACTGTCGCTGGGGGGGGATGGAAACCCAAGCCGGTGACGCAGCGATTAATAGAAATCAATGGTGTTGGGGGGGGGCAGACCCGCCCCCGGGCACCGATACCGTCCCCCCGCGCCCCCAACATTTATTCTCTAGCCCCGCCACTGCATTGGCCCCAGCAGCGGCGCCGGGGGAGCGCGTGGGAGCCTGGGGCCGCTGAGATGGCGGCCGCAGGGCCTGGAGCGCGGGAAGGGAGGGGGCGGGTGGAAAACGCACGGGGCAGGCGGGCGGCGGAGCAGCGGCTTTATTAATGTAAGTCAGTGCCTGGAGCTGCCTGGCTACCCCTCTCCGCCTCCCCCCGTGCGATGCGGAGCGGCTGGGCCCAGGTAGGCCCTGCGGGTCGAAGCAGCAGCCCCAGCCGGAGATGGCGGTGGTTAGAATAAGGCACACTGGGTAAAAACACATTTATATACGAACCTCGCCGAGAAATTTTCCAACAATTCCTCCGTCCGACCACCATGCACCAGGACAGGAAACGGCCTCCTCAGCGCCCGCCCGCTCCAGCGCCGCCCAAGCCAGTGCGAATGGGCCCCGCAACCAGGATCCACCCGGGTCCCATTGGGCAGCCACCGCCACAGGCCACCACCCACTGGCATGATTGGGCGCTTGCGGCCCCCACGCAATGCTCATTGGCCACTCACCGCTAGCCCCCGCCCTACGCTGCACTCAGGCTCAGCTATGCTGGGTTCGGGGCCGCCGCAGCCGCCATTTTGTATCACAAGGAAAAAGAAAGCTGTACGTCAGCGATGAAAAGAGGGAGTGAATAGTCGCCATTTCCCTGCTCAGGGGAGGGAGGAAACAGCGGCTGGGCTGGCTCAGAAAGCTCCGCGCGGTTAGTCGCGCTTCCAGTGCCGTCAGGTTCTAGGGAAGAACCCTGGGGTCGTTCCCAGGAGCTGCCCCGGGGGGAACCCTCACTCCCGGGAGAAGGAAGAGCTGACTTCTCCACCCTTGGAGATGCCGGCGCTGGCTGGGTTCACTCCTCCTTTCGCTCAGTACCGTGGGGGAAACCGGCTTGGAGGTGTTTGGAATTAAACCCTGTACCCACTGAGACTCCACCGTTGCTTTTTGTAGCGAGATAAGCCAGGAGGAGATTCTCACTGAAGTGCAGATGGTCTGTCTCTCTCTCTCTCTCTCTCCCTTCCCTGCCCCCCTTCCTATGGGGCATATGTGAGGAGAACGGGAGAAGTGGTACCAAGTTTATGGTGAAACTCGCTGTAAAAACAGTTACACCAAGGTAAAAAGAAAGAAGGCACGGTGCAGGTGCTGCCACAGCTTTGTAACTCTTTCTTTCGTGGCCCTTTAATATTCTCAGATGTAAAATTTTAGGCGTTCCTAAAACTTTTTTTTTTTTTTTTTATATTTTTTTTTTTTTTTTTTTTTTATTTTTTATTTTTTTTTTATAAATTTTTTTTTTTTTAATTTTTTTAATTTTTTTTCTTTTTTATTTTTTTTTTTTTTTTTTTTTTTTTTTTTTTTAAAATATATATATTTACATATCACATGGACTTCTATTTTTCCTAATCAAGTATTAGCAGAATGATTGTGAAATAAGTTCACTAGGATAACTCTACTCACCGTGCCACTAAAAAAATTATCTTAAGATGTTTAGCTCTATAACAAGTTAAACGTTATTTCACACTACTTTCACAGGCAAGTATTTGCCTTGGAACATGAAACCACATCATCTTTAGGCTTTTGTTAAGGGCCTTGGCAACTGACTTCACTAACTGAAAAATAGGATTTCTCCACCGTACTTGAACCACTCAGTAATAGTAACTAGCAATTTAAATTTAGCATCTTTGTAAAACAGGGACCATCTCTCCTCCACCTCACCCCCAAAACATCCCAGTAGAGAAGTCAGTTAAAAGAAAACTTGCGAAGGACCAGTTACAAAGATAAAATGCCTACAAGCTATATGGATTCTATTTAAAAACATCCTAACAAATTCAGGGTGTTACTTTAAATAATATTTTTTTTTAAAGATTGTAATAATAATGCACTCATAACTAAGCAGTATGTAAAAGGATAGTAAAGCCCAAAAGACTTTTTTTTTAAAACAGAAAAGGAGAAAAAAAATTGGAAAATTAAATGTAAAACTAGATTAAGGCCAGCTAAGAGGAAATTTGAGATGCATTGGTTAAAGGCAAGTACAGCTGAGGCAAAAAGACTTCCAGCAAGGTGCAAAGAGTACTTGGGGATAAGGCCACTGCAGAAAATCTAAATGAATTATTTGCATTGGTCTTCAGTGCAAAAGGACATTGAGGAAATACCTACACGAAAATTTTTCAACTTGTAAGTCTAAATAATTGTCACAATTTGTTGCCAATGGAAGAGGTTCAGAGGAAATCAAAGTTCCTGGAACCAGTTGATATTCATCACAGGCTGAAGATAAATGAGGTGGAGACCCTCCTCCCAGCCCAGGCCCATGGGGGGGAGGAGGGAGTTCACATGAGCAATCTCCCCCTGGTAATCCACATGTGGGGGCTACCATCACAGGTCCCTCCATGCTAGGGGTCAGCTGAGGAGTCCATACAGGACAGGATGCCCAGACCCCTGCTGCCCAGCAGGATCGGCTCCCCAGAAAGAGCTCCTGCCAAACAGCTGATGGGGGGTGGGCAGAGGCACATCTTCACCCAGACAGTAAGTGTGCCAAAAAGCTGATCGGGGCACTCCTCCAGGCCCCCCGATCAGCTGTTTGGCAGTTGGAGCGAGCGTGTTGCTCTGGACCCAATCTTCAAACCTTGCCAGTGGGGCTGGGTGGGGTTTAACAGAGTGGAGGGCGACCATTAGCCCAACTTGGCCTTTGGGCGGCATCACTAATCTGTAGCAGCCAACCAACTACCCCACGGCAGACATGGGCGAATATCTGGTAGCACCTGAACTAAAAGGGAAGTGAATCCCTGGCTAACGTGGGCTACTGTCTCATCGTTTTCACCCATTGTTCTGAAAGAATTCAAATATGAAATTGCAGATTACCACTAAAATCAGCCTTTCTACCAGAATCTATTGAAGTCGATGGGAACATTATTAACTAACGGAGATTGTCCTGCCCATCTCTTGGCATCCTTGGAGAATATACCCCAGTGACTGTTACAGGTGGTTTCCAGTTTGAATCTCACTTCCTTTGACTGTTTCTCACTCTTTTTTGTAGCAACATTCTGAGTGTTTAAGTGAGAAATTAAGAGGCATCTTGACTTTTTAAAAGAAGCTAACAGAAAAAACATGGGAAGATGAAAACAGGGCTCATGGTTTGGCAGCTGCAAAGCTGCTAGCCGGCTCCACTGCTAGTGCTACGTCAGCCTTACAATCAGCTATTTCGCTCATTGAAAAATAGGTAAAGTCCTCTAGGATTAAATTAAGAACATGCTTCCTCCTGTTCTGGTAGTAGAAACTGGAGAAGGTCAAAGGGTTCAAAAAGTCAGGGGTTCAAATTTGGGATTTGTAATTAACATGTGATTTCACTTTTAAATTTGCTTTTCAAAACAAATTCAGCCCACTGTTAATTTTCGACAAGGGGCTATTGTCTAAGGCTGCTTGCCCACATCAGCTTGCAGTTAAGAGCTTGCGTAACGTGGGCAAGCAGTCTTCCTCATTTGTCTGTAAAAGTAACATTTTCATCGTGGATGAAAGGGCTTTGTCACTCACATGCTGAAATTAACATTAAATTTGTATGTGGAGTGCTTTCAAATTTAATGTTAAACTCACTGAAAAAAACTCACCCAAGGGGAGCAGCATGACATGCATCCTGTCTCCAGGCAATGGGCTGGAGTATCACTTCCTGCAAACGCTTATCCCAGGTGCTGGGGCTCCAGTCAGGCCTGAATTTATTGTTGCCAGGGCTGTCCAGGACATGTGCTGCTACAGCCGGGGAAACCCTGCTGGCTCAACCTGACAGCGGTGCACTGCACTCAATCCACTTGACCCAGGTGTCACCCTCAGGCAATCTACGAGGACCCCCTCCCACTGACTGGTACTCCAGGCCAGTACCCCTCTTATTGACTCCCAGCTCCCCTCTGCCTTCAAGCAAGCCACTGTCTCCCCCATCCTCAAAAAGCCCACCCTGGACCCATCTGACCCCTCTAGTTACCGGCCAGTCTCCCTCCTTCCCTTTGCCTCAAAGCTTCTGGAACGTGTCGTGTACTCTCGCTGCCTGGACCTCCTCTCTGTCAACTCCTCCCTGAACCCTCTCCAATCCGGCTTCCGCCCCCTCCACTCTACTGAAACTGCCCTGGCCAAGATCACCAATGATCTACCTGTCGCTAACTCTAAGCGCCTCTACTCCATTCTTGTCCTCCTTGCCCTCTCTGCTGCCTTTGACACTGTCGACCACTCGCTCCTCTTGGACTCGCTTTACTCTTTGGGCTTCCGTGGCTCTGTCTTTGACTGGTTCTCCTCCTACCTCTCTGACCGCTCCTTTAATGTCTCCCTCCCCGAGTCGACCTCCCCCTCCCTTCCCCTCTCGGTTGGGGTTCCCCAAGGTTCTGTCCTTGGCCCTCTCCTCTTCTCTATCTACACCCTGTCCCTTGGCGAAATTATTGCCTCCCACGGATTCCAATACCATCTCTATGCTGATGACACCCAACTCTATCTCTCTACCCCCTCTCTCTCCTCCTCTATCCGCTCACGCCTCGTCGACTGCCTCTCTGATATCTCCGCCTGGATGTCCCGACGCCAACTCAAACTGAACATGGCCAAGACTGAACTCCTCATTTTTCCTCCATCCCCCTCCTCTCCCTCTGACCTGACCATCTGCATTGATGGGGTCACCATCCGTCCTGTTCTCCGTGCCCGCAGCTTGGGCTTCATTTTTGACACGCACCTCTCCTTTAAACCTTACATTGACTCTGTGGCCAAATCCTGCCGATTCGCTCTCCTCAACATTGCCCGCATACGCCCCTTTCTATCTGTCTCCTCGGCCAAAATCCTTGTTCATGCCATGGTTATCTCTCGCCTCGACTACTGCAACCTCCTCCTTGCTGGCCTCCCTCGCTCCCACCTGTCCCCCCTTGTGGCGATCCAAAACTCTGCCGCCAAGGTCATTCACTCTGCCCGTCGCTTCGACCATGTGACGCCTCTCCTCCTCTCCCTTCACTGGCTCCCCCTTCCTGAACGTATCCTGTTCAAACTCCTGGTTTTCACGTTCAAATCGCTCCATGACCAAGCTCCCCCTTACCTCTCGGACCTAATCGCCCTACGCGCTCCTGCGCGCGCTCTCCGCTCTTCCGCTGTCCCCTCCCTCGCTCTCCCTCGCTTCTCCTGCTCGCCCAACCGCCTTCGTCCCTTCTCCCTCGCTGCCCCGCATGCCTGGAACTCCCTCCCTGCCGACGTCCGCCTCGCCTCCTCCCTCCGCTCCTTCAAATCCCTCCTCAAGACCCACCTTTTCCTCGCCGCCTTTCCCAATGCCTGCTAGTCGTTCCCATATACCTACTGTCTGCCTCCCTGTGCAGACTGCTGCAACCAACCTGATTGTAACCAAGCCAAGCACACGCACCTGAGACTTCGCATCCGCTTGAATGTTTGTTGGCCTTCTCCCCTCTCTCTCCCACTATCCCCTCTCCCTGTCTCCCGCGCCTTGTCTTTTAGATTGTAAGCCACAGGCAGGGACCGCATCTATTTCTATGTTCTGTACAGCACCAGGTCACATTACTGGCACTATATAAATGTTTATAATTATAATAATAATAATAATAATAATAATAATAATAATAATAAGGGCACCTCAACAACTGGTCTCAGGAAAGGAACATTCCCCTTTAGGGGGGAAAAAAAAGCTTCCTTGTCAGGGGTTTAGGCTACATAGCTACTTGGGAATGGGCCCTGGTGCAGAAGATGGAATGGGACACTCCACTAGTATGATGCTATATGCATGTGGGCTCCAGTGAGGCTGCACCCGCTAATAGCTGCATTCCTATTCTTTGCCACATTGGAGGAGCTCTCCTAGGCCATCTCCTCCCCAGAGATACTTTCTGGGGAATCAGTCTTGCTCTCTCCAAGACCATCTCCAACAAGCTGGTTCTCCCCCCCACACCGGGATCTACTAGAGAACAGCTTGTGCTCTACCAGTAGATCACCACCCCTAAACTACAGTGAAGAATAGAATTAGACACAAAGCATGGCATTAGGGAGTAGTCAACACAGCTTTAATTTTATATTTATTCTTTTGAGAATGGAAGTTGTGCTTCACCAATCTATTAGAATTTTGAGGCTTTCAATTATGTGGATACAGATGATTCAGGCAGTATAGTGCTGAGGTAGTGTGGAAGCCTCATGTGGTTTTCCATGTGGCTCCCTGAGGAACATGAGAAAAGAAAACTTGGTCCACTTACCTTTTGAATTTTCCTTCTCTCCTGGGGAGGCAGGCAGTCCTTGCTGGGCTTAGTTCCTCCACTTCAGTCTGAGGCAGAATCAGGGTTTTAAGTGGCAGCTGAAGCCTCAGGGAGGAGCTAACCCTAGCTTAACTCCCAGAGTATGAGACTACCCAAGCCAGTAAAAATCTAAAGTCTCAGAACATCTAATAAAAATCAACTAACCAAACTCCAACCACCAGGCTCCTGCGAATTAAGGAGCCACAACTAGGAAAAAGGGGAATGCTTAGTATCCTTGGTCAGTAAGGAGACTGTTGGTCTGTGCGTCAGGAACTAACTCCCAGATCCGATCCCCTACAGTTCTGTTTCTTTTCTTCTTTTTACAGAACAGATGTATAGGTACGTTGGGACAGGAGTACTTCCATCGAGACCATTCACTTGAGATCCATTAGAACAGGCCAGACTGACTGTCTGCCTCCACAGGAAAGAAAAAAGGAAAATTTGGTTTCACCTACCTGTGAATTTTCCTTCTCTCTTCTGGGGAGGCAGGCAGTCCTCGTTGGGTTCAGCTCCTTCACTTTAGCTTGAGGCAGGGTCAGGATTTTGATTGGCCACCTTGACCTAGGGGAGGAGCTAACCCTGGTCTGGAACCCAGAATGCGACTATCCAAGCAAACGTATAACCAGAAAAAGAAACTTAGTTAAGGCAACGAGCCGTTGTAACTCAAACTGTAGGATGCCTCGCTTGCTATATACCTTCTCAGAGAGGCTCTCATGTGAGGTGATGCGTTCCCTGACTGGGACATCAGTGTTCTCCCTTCCCCATCCCCCATCTAGTTGTGGCTAACCGGCGGGGGGAGCAGGTGATGGAGACTCCCTTCTATTTAGGGCCAAGACCAAAACGGTCTGCCAGTGAGTCATTCTTGGTTGAAGTGTCACTCTCCCCGAGAGACTGCCTATGTTATCCACTACTTGAATCTGCATTCAAAATGGGGAGGTGCTCCCGGATCTGTACTTGTGATTTCCATAGGGTGGACCGGACTGCCTGCCTCCCCAGGAGAGAAGAAGGAAAATTCACAGTTAGGAAAATTTGGTTTCACCTTTCTCTATCCTGTGGAGGCAGGCAGTCCTCACTGGGACGTGTCCAAGCAGTAAAACCCACACGGGTGGGACATTCTCTTAAGGCCAAATCACCCCATGAACATGGAAGTTGCAATTACCACAGAACCCTTTGGAGCACCCTCCGTCTGAAAGCTGCTCTTGCTGAGGCCCAAGTATTTATGTGATCTATGTGATTTATTTTTTTATTTTTTTTAAACTTATATCCCACCCCTCCTGCCCAAAGGCAGCTCAGGGCAGCGCACAATTTTTTTTTTAACAATAAAACATTTAAAAATAAATCAAATTTTAAAACAAATAATAAAAACTCACCCTCCCTCCCAAGCCCTACCCCCCTCGCCAAAAGCCTGGCGGAACAGCCGGGTCTTACACAAACGTCGAAAGAACAGGAGGATGGGGTCCAACCGAGCCTCCGCCGGGAGTGAATTCCACAGCACAGGGGCAGCCACCGAAAAAGAACTCACATCAGTGGCCACCCGTCTCTCCCGGGGAATCTCCAAAAAGGCCCCCACGGACGATCTCGGGCACATGGGGAGTGAGGCGATCCCGCAGATAGGCAGGGCCCAGGCCGTGAAGGGCTTTGAAGGTCAAAACCAGCACCTTGAGCCTAGCCCGGTGCTTTATAGGCAGCCAGTGCAGAGCACATGTGTCATGTGCTCCCAGGCCCCCCAGACCCTCACCCACCAACATCACCTCCGTCTTGTCAGTATTCAGCTGCAGATGACTTGACCTCATCCAAGTCCCCACAGCTGACAGGCACTGGGAAAATAAAGAGACTGCATGGCCTGGGTCGATGGAAAAAGAGAGGTAGAGCTGAGTGTCAGCATACTGATGACACTGCATGCCCTGAAACCCTCTCATGATCTCCCCTAATGGCTGCATATAGATGTTAAACAAGGGGGGGGGGGCAGAATGGCACCCTGCGGGACTCCACACGTGAGATCCCAGGGGGAAGACGTACACTCCCCCAAGACCACCCCGTGAGTTCTCCCAGCCAGGAATGAACAAAACCAGTCCAAGACCATCCCGCCAATCCCAGCACGGTTCCGCAGGTGAGTCACCAACACCTCATTATCGACTGTGTCGAACGCAGCTAAAAGGTCAAGCAGGACCAGTAAGGTCCAACGACCCTGGTCCAACGCCAGACGGAGCTTGTCAACCAAGGCCACCAATGCAGTCTCCGTATCATACCCAGGCCGAAACCC
>QEPC01010659.1:2720830-2738928 GCA_003113815.1 Sphenodon punctatus
CCCTGCCCTCCTGAAGGAAGGCACTAACCACCCCAGCCAGCAACAGCTGTAACTTCTCCTGGCTGGCTTTCACCAGCCAGGACAGGCAAGGATCTTTTTCACAAGTAGTGGCACGAACAGATCCCAAACAAGGACTCCACATCGGCAGGCGATACCATCTGAAACTGATCCCACAAAACAGGACAGGACGGGGCATCCATAGCCCCAAGATGATCCTCTGCAATAACTGCGGAACCAAAATTGTGGTGGATGCGAGCAATCTTATCTACAAAGTACTCGATAAACTGGTCACAGCGGTCAGTGGATTGCTCCAGGTCCAGGCGGAGACAGGCAGGACTGACCAAACCTTTCACCACCTGGAAAAGCTCTGCTGGACGTGACTTTGCAGATGTAATAAGGGCAGCAAAGAACTGCTTCCTTGCTGCCTGCACCGCCACAGCATAGGCCTTTAAACTGCTCTTATGCTGCGATCGATCATACTCATTGCGAGTTCGGTGTCACCGTCGCTCCAACCGCCTGCTCTCCCGCTTCAAGCACCACAGGCCCTCAGTAAACCAAGGTGTTGATGTTGATCTATAAGGCCCTGTATGGTCTTGGACCTAGATACCTCAGGGACCGCTTCACCCTCCGTGATTCAGGACGGATTCTCCGGTCCACTGGGGGCACCTTCTTGGAGGTCCCCCACGTAAAGAGGGGGGCTACAATGGAGAGGGCGTTCTTGGTGGTTGGGCCCCGGTTGTGGAACTCCTTCCCAAAGGAAGCACGACTGGCCCCGAGTCTGCTGACCTTCCGTCAGGCCTGCAAGACATGGCTGTTCTCCCAGGCCTTCGGAGGCGGGGAGGGGAGGGTGGGCTAAATTTCTGTATGGTGGTATTTTAAAATCGTTTTAATAATATTTGTGTAGATTTTTATATTGTGATAAATTGTTTATTTTATGTTGGAAGCCGCCCCGAGATGCCATAGGCATAGGGGGTGACATATAAATGGAATAAAATAAATAAATAAATAAATAATGGTTGATAAAGGTATGGAATAAGGTCCAGCAGGCTGCCTTACAAATATTTTCCACAGAGGCACCCTGCAGCAGGGCTGCGTTAGTGGCTGCGCTCTGCAGTGAGCGGACCATGATACCCTGAGGGACCTGTAATCCCTTTGACTTGTAGGCTAGGGCTATGCACCCTCTCAGCCACCTTGCAATAGTGGCTAGAGAAGCTCTCTTCCCCCTCTGCCCTTGTCTAAAGCCTATGAATAGTGCTGAGTTTATCCTAAAGTCCTTTGTTCTCTCTAGGTAGATCTTTAGCGCTCTGCACACATCCAGTTTGTGCCAAAGGGTATCTCATGGATGACTGGGGTTGGGGCAGAATGAGGGGAGCTTGATGTCTTGGTTGCAGTGGAAGACTGTATTTACTTTTGGTCTGAATGTTGGTTCAAAGTGAAGGGAGACCTTGTCTTTATCAAACTTGCACAGTTCCGGGTCCGCCGATAGGGCTCCCAACTCTGAGACTCTTTTGGCCGATGTTATTGCCACCAAGAAAGCCACCTTGAACACAAAGATTTGGAAGGGGACCTGGTTCAGTTCAGTGGCTCGAATGGGGGGTCCCTGTAGGACATCCAGCACCACATTCAGTCTCCAGGATGGAAATCTGTGTTTGATCACTGTGGTGATCGCCGCCACCGCTGCCTTGAGGAAAAGCTTCATGTGCCGGTGGTCTCCCATCCTCTTGAATTCTCGTGTCAACAGGACCGCTGATAAGGCCGACACCTGTCTCCGCAGCGTGTTCACACCCAGGCCCTTGTTGAGGCCCAATGGCAGGAAGACTAGTACCTCTTGGACATTCGCTTCAGTGGCTATTATATGGCGTGCTGTTGCCCAATCCTGGAAGGCTTGCCACGTGGAATTATATATTCTGTTTGTGGATGTACGCCTGGTGGCTAGCAGGGTTTGCACCACCTTTTCCTCATAGCCAAAGGTCTTCTCAGGTGGTCCCGGGCAATCTCCAGGCGGTGAGGTTTAGCCTGTCTAGGCCCTGGTATCGTACAGGTTCCTGCATCAGTAGGTCCTCCCTCAGGGGGAGCCTGATGCTCGGCACTGTCTGCACCTCCTTGATCGTGGAGAACCATGGCCTCCTCGGCCATTCTAGGGCAATGAGGATTACTCTCGCTGATAGAAGCTTGATCTTTTTCAGCAGTCTGGGTAGGAGCGGTAGCGGGGGGAAAGCATATAGGAGGCATGACCAATGCTGTGACAACGCATCCAGGCCCTCCGCTCAGGGGTCCCAGTGTCTGGAGTAATACCTGTCTGATTTGTGGTTGACTGCAGAGGCAAAGAGATCGACTTGGGGCCTCTCCTATTTCTGAGCTAGTTGTTCGAACACCTCCTGGTGTAGAGACCATTCGCCTGGATCCAGGGTTCTCTGACTGAGCCAGTCGGCTTGAATGTTCTGTGTCCACGGCTGGCCCCAGGCATGGGCCACATGTGCGGTGGCACATTTCCCCACGGCCAGCTGGGGCCCCACACTTGCCTGGCTGGGTAGCAGGCTGCAGCCAGCTTCTCCCCCAATAAGTGATCCTTCCTCCCCTCCCTGGCTCCAGACCCCATCCCTCACCTGCTTCTCCTTCCTAGTAGTGCTGCAGCAGCAGGGACACCCGATCAGACTGGGAGATAACACTGTTTGTTTACAAACAGCTCCTCCCCATGTGCTGATTAGAAGTTTGTAGCCTTGTAAAGAAGGTTCTTTGAGATGGCTCCCATTATTCTCACAACTGGGTTGTGCGTGCTCACCCTATTCAAATAATAGACCACATGATGGTCTTGAGCTCCTCTAGTATAAAAAGCAATCTCCCCCTCAGAATGACAGTTCCTTCCAACCTTTTCTAGAAATATAAGAAGATAATTCCATGCGGGACTGAAAGGGTGGGTGTTGTGAGAATGTTCGGAGCCCTCTCAAAGAACCTTGTTTACAAGGTAGCAACCTTCTGTTCTTCTTCGAGTGGCTCCTCACATGATATTTTTACATGGCTCCACTGGGTGGGTGCGCCAGTGCATGGATGGGGCATGAACACGGCTGCACACGCATCCCCACTCATCCACACCCACATAGTAACCACCGTTTCCCCCGGTTGCTCCTTGCATGGGGACGCACAGGTGGCACCGGCAGCAAGAAGCAACAGGCCCTGGAGGCTAGACTGGCTAAGCTCATCCCCTCCTCCAGTAAGGCAGTGGATGCAGTCAGTCTCTCTGTGCCTGCCTCACTGCCCACTTGGCTGCCTCTGCAGTGGAACCACTCCTGGGGAGTGGTGGCAGATGCTCGGCGGGGGTGGGGGGGAGAGCATTGGGAGGCCATGCTTCTCCATGGTTGCTTGGAGGGGTGGAGAATGGGAATCCTTCCTGTCCAGAGGGATTAAGCTTTATGTAAATTTATACATTTGCATAATTAGGTGGGGGCTAATTATGCAAATTAGGCCCACACCAAGACTTTGCACATGGCCTCACAAACCCTGGGGCTGGCCCTGTCTGCGTCCCCTTGACATGCATTGCCTGACCTGAATGGATTGTAGGTTGCTTTCGGTCCAGGACAACAGTATCGTCACCTCTTTCATCAGGGGTATGGATCTTGTTCCCCCCTGGCGATTGACGTAGGCCATGGCGGTTGTGCTGTCTGTTAGGACTAGGACATGGCTCTCCAACAGTTGTTGTTGGAAGTGCTGCAGGGCCAGGCGAATCGCTCTGAGTTCTAGGAAGTTTATGTAGTGTCTTGCTTCCTCTTTGTTCCACTTGCCCGGAGCAAGGGCATTTTGGCAGTGGGCTCCCCATCCCCAGAGGCTGGCATCTGTGGTGACTGTGATCTTCATGGTCTCCTGGATAGGGACCTGGGCAAAGCGGTCCTGGGTCAGCCGCCAGTCCAGCAACTGGGTCAGCCTGCTCAGGAGAGCAAGGATGGGTTTTTGCCTTGTTGCTATCTTTGTCTGCCAGGGCAGGAGGAAGCCTTGGAGTGAGCATAGGTGAAAACGTGCCCAGCAGACAGTGTCCATGCACGAGACCATGAGACCCAGTGCGCTGGTCAGGGTCAGAAGGTTCGACCTTCCCTAGGATCTGATCTTGGAAATCACTGATCGCTCCTTTCCTTCTCTTTCCGAGGACAGGAAGAGTCTGTCCCTCTTGGTGTCCAGGATGACTCCCAGATGAAGCAAGACTTGCTTGGGTTCCAGGCAACTCTTCTCCTGGTTTATAATGAACCCATGTGACTGTAGGCACAAGACTGTCTCATCCACCGCCTGCTTGCACTTGTTCTTTGAGTCTGCTTGCACCAAGATGTCGTCCAAGTAGGGGAAGACGTATATGCCTTTCTGTTGTAGGGCTGCCACCAGGACCACTAGGAGTTTGGTGAATACTTTTGGCGAGGCTACCAGTCCGAAAGGTATGGCCTTGTACTGGTAATGTCTGGTCCCATAGGCGAACCTCAGAAACATTCAGTGTCCCTCCCTGATTGGAACATGGAGGTAGGCTTCTTTTAGGTCTATTGATGCCAGGAAGTCATTCGGGTGTAGGGCCTGCAGGATGGATCTGAGTGTTTCCATCCAAAATTTCTTTGGTCAAAAGGTGTTTGTTTAGCCTTTTTAAATCCAAGATGGCCCTGGTGTTTCCGTTCTTTTTTGGGAAGGTGAAGAAGACTGAGTATATACCTGAGAACCTGTCCGCTGTAGGAACAGGTTCTTCCCTGTCAGGTGTTCTATTGTGTTTAGGGTCCTTAGGTGTTTCCCCGGGTCTCTTGGACCTGGAACGATTATGACTGAATTTTTGGGCCTCTTGTTGAATTCCATCGAGTATCCTTGGTGAATGGTTTCCCTCACCCAATGGTCTGTGGTTGTGCTTGCCCACAGATTGTGAAAGGCTTTCAGGTGACCCCCCAGTTGGTAGTTTGCAGGTGAGGGCAGTTGGCAGTCAGGCGTTGGCAGAGTTCAACTTTTCTGGCTTTGCTGGACATCTAGACATGTTGTTTCCTTGTCCCCCTCTGGGCCAGCATGGGCAGTTGTTGTTTCCCCCTCCCCTGCGGAAGGAGGGGTGGATTCAAAAGTTCTGTCGCCCCAGAGGTCTCAGGCAAAAATCCTTATTTGTTGGATGCACAGGGAGACCTTTTTTCTTCTCGGGCTCATCAGTCATTGCGCGATCCATGGGGTCCCCGAAGAGTTTTCCCCCTTGGAAAGGGGCTGAGGTGAGGACCATTTTTGCTTGGAGGTCTGCCTTCCATGGTCTCAGCCAGATCACCCTCCTGGCTGCTACGTTGCTTGCCATAGAACGAGCTGCAAACTGGGATGAGTCTAGGGCTGCATCGGCTATGAAGGAGGCTGCGAGAAAGCCTTTTCAAACCTTCCTTTAGTTCCTTCAATGGAGCCAAGCTGCCCATGTCTTTTATCCAAAGGACCATTGCCCTTGCAAAGGTTGTCGCTGCTCTGCATGCATTAGAGGAGGACTCGAAGTCCCGCCACAGAAACGACTCCGCCTTTCTGTTCAAGGGGTCCTTGGGGGCTCCGTCCCCATCAATGGGCAAGACCAAGGACTTGGCAAGGTCCGATGCCCTGGCGTCCACGTTGGGTAGCCTGAAGGGAAATGATTGGGCCTCTGGTAGGGAGTAAAAGCAGCGTGTCAATGCATGTGAGCCCTTTGCTGGATGTGCCCATTCTGTCTAAAGCAATTTCCAGTACAAGGATGGGAGGGGGAGGGTGGCGCTGTCAGGTAGCTCCTGGGGTAGGACCAGAGTGGTGTCCTCTGCCAGGTGTTCTATCTGAGAGGGAGGTGGGGGCTCAGGAAGGGAGAAGTCTATCCTGCTAGCCACTTTGGATACCAGTGCCTCAAACAGCTCCGGCTGAAAAATCCTTTGTGACAGGGTCCTGGCTTTCTCTCTCAGAAGTTTTCCCCTCCTCTTTCTCCTCATCCAGTCCCACCAGCGGGGTGGGGAGGTCTGCCCTACCAGTGGCTACTGCCAGGGGTTCAGGTGAGGAGGATCTGTTGCAGCAGGAATGTAGCCCTGACTCTGACCCATCCTCTTGGGACCCTAAGGAAAGGGAGGGAGCAGGATCTCCCCCCCCCCCCAGGAGATGGGATACTCCCCCATCTCCCTAGTGACCAGTTGTTTGCCCAGCCACATCAGAACCACTGGGGGGGGGGGGACTTCCCCTTTGTCTGAACCCCTCCCTCTCTGCTCAGACCTTTCTCTGGAAGGGGGCGTGGAGGGGTTGCCCCTGGTGGGAATCCCCCGAGAGGGTAGAGGCCCTGACTGGGGGAGCAGCGGGAGAGACCCTTCTCTACTCCCTGGGGCTGTGCGATCGGGGCTGAGCCTGGCTTGCCCGTGATTCTGCGCAGACGGGAATGTTTTGGCACCAAAATGGCACGAAGATCTGGAGCTGCCTGAGCTCCTGGAGTGGCTCTGTCGGCTGGCCCAGCTATGCCTGCTGGAGCGGCTCCACCTACTATGGAAGCTTGTTTCGCTCCTGGGGGTCTGAGTGCCTGCCGCTTCCCTCCCCATCTCTCTGGGGCTCCGGGGGAGCGGGACCTCGACCGGGGCCTCCCCTCCCTGCTGCAGGGCCTCCCTGCCATGGGGGAACTCACCTGGCAGTGCGCCTGCGGCGGGGTTCGATAGCGGCGGGTCCTTGCTGGGGCAGGAACTGTCCATGGTGCCAGGGGCCCTGCGCGCACTGGAGAGGTGCTGCGGGCAGGATCCTGGCCCCCAGGGTGAGAAGAGCTACTCCTCTCATCCCCTCGCCCCCTCCTTACAGGGGGTGGAATGGATCCTGTTGGAGGATGTCTCCCCGCACTCCCCTCTCTTGTGTCTGTGGGGGGAGCACACAGAACCCCATGGATTCTACTTCCAGCCCCGTGCTGCTCTCCCTGAACAGGAGGAAGATCTGGGGCAAGGGAGCCTGCTCCTCGGGCCGACATTGTAGAAAACCCCTAGGGGGTCTGAAGGCAGGGTGCCTCCCTAAGACTAATCCTTTTAAGACTCCAGGATACTGACAGGCAACAGGAAATGGGCAAGACAGCCGACTCCCCACACGTCAGATGACCTCTACTGGGCCCCTGGTCCTGGCCAGTTGGCCCAATATTTGTCATCTAAAATTTCGCCGCATGGGAAATGGCTCCTCCTTTGTGCACGGTTAAACGGTTTTCCTTCTCAGGTTTTGGAAGGGCGCTGCCAAGGTGTCCCCTTTGCGGATAGGATTTGTCCTTTCGACAGTCAGGCTGTCGAAACAGTGGGGCACATCATCCTCTACTGCCGGTTATATGATCTTTCGAGGCAGCATTACTTGGGGGACACCTTGGCCAAACTTCCAGGTAGATCTGACTTCGCCTTACTTTCTGCACTCCTGAATAGTTCGAACCCAATGGTCACTGAAAATGTCACCCTGTTTCTCCTGCAGGCATTTACTTACGGGACCAATTTCCTGGCATACAAACCATTGGACTTGTCCTAGTCCCTTGGGGCTTGGATATGCCATATTTTGCATTGTTTTATTTTCTTTTATTTATTTATTTTAAAAAAGCCTTTTTATATGTTGTTGGGTATTTATCCCTCCATGGATTGTCGAAACTGTGCAATTCTGTTTGACTCAGAATGATGTAACTCTGTAGCGATCTGGCACTGTTTTGTATGTCTTATGTATGTTTGTCTATTGAGCAATGGCCTTTGGCTACATTTAATAAATATCTATCTATCTAAGACTAAAACAGCTCCTCCCCACTCTATGCTCCGGGGGCCTGTCGTTCTCTCACCGCCCCCGCCCTGAGGGCCTGGGTGGTGGTGTGGGCTTACTCCTTGCTAAGCACTGCCAATTCAAAACCCTCTCCCCTCCTCCCTCCCCCTCCTTCCCTTCCTTTGAGGCCCACTCTGTGCGCTTATACTCCCCTCTACACCTTCGGGTTGCTGTCATCTACCGCCCCCCGGGTTCCCTCTCCTCTTTCCTCCCGGACTTTGAATCCTGGCTCACCTTCTTCCTCTCCGATGATATCCCCACTCTTATCCTTGGTGATTTCAACATTCACGTTGACACGCCTTCCGCCCCCTCTGTTTCCCGCTTTCTCTCTCTCGCTTCCTCCTTTAATCTCCGACTCTGGACCGACTCCCCCACTCATACTGACGGCCATTCCCTCGACCTCGTCTTCACTCGAAACTGTTCTCTAACTGACCTCTCCTTTGACCCCTTCCCTAGTTCTGATCACTTCCTCGGCTCCTTCAGCCTTTCCCACCGACCCCCCTCCGCCTCCCCCTCTATGCGCCCCTTCCGCAATATGCAGGCCCTTACTCCCTCGGAGTTTGCCGCACATCTTTCCCCCCTTCTCCCCCCCGTTTTCGCCTCCTCCTCCCCTGACTCTGCTGTCTCTGCTCTCAACGCTTCTCTCTCCTCGACCCTTGACTCTCTTGCCCCCCCCTCTGCTCGCCCCGTCCGCCCCCTCGACCCCCGCCCCTGGCTTACCCCTGCCATCCGCTACCTCCGCTCCTGCGCCCGGGCTGCCGAACGCCTCTGGCGCAAATCCCGCTCCCTCCCTGACTTCCTCCATTACAAATTCTCCCTCTCCTCCCTCTCCTCGGCTATCTCCCTAGCTAGGCAGCGCTATTATGCCTCTAGGATCGAATCTTTCTCCCGCGACCCTCGCCGCCTTTTCTCTACTTTCGACTCCCTTCTCAAACCCCCCTGCCCTCCCCCGCCCTCTTCCCTTGCTGCTCGGGATCTTGCGTCGTTCTTCACCTCCAAGATTGACAAGATCCGTCGGGATATTGCCTCCCGCCCCCCTCCGCCCCCCGCTCCCCTCCCGCCCCCTCCCCCGCCCCCCTCCCTCCTCGCATCCTTCCCTCCTGCCTCTCTCCAGGAAATCTCTGCTCTTCTCTCTTCATCCAACCCCTCCACCTGCCCCCTTGACCCGATCCCCTCCCGCCTCCTGACCTCTATTGCTCCCACTGTCGCTCCCCCCCTTCTGCATGTTGTCAATCTCTCCCTTTCCACAGGCTCCTTCCCCTCTGCCTTCAAACATGCCACTGTCTCCCCCATCCTCAAAAAGCCTACCCTGGACCCTTTCGATCCCTCTAGTTACCGGCCGGTCTCCCTCCTTCCCTTTGCTTCGAAGCTCCTGGAACGTGTCGTCTACTCCCGCTGCCTGAACCTCCTCTCTGCCAACTCCTCCCTCGACCCTCTCCAGTCCGGCTTCCGCCCCCTCCACTCTACTGAAACTGCCCTGGCCAAGATCACCAATGATCTACTTGTCGCTAAATCGAAGCGCCACTACTCCGTTCTTGTCCTCCTTGACCTCTCTGCCGCCTTTGACACTGTCGACCACTCGCTCCTCTTGGACTCCCTTTACTCTTTGGGCTTCCGTGGCTCTGTCTTTGACTGGTTCTCCTCCTACCTCTCTGACCGCTCCTTTAATGTCTCCCTCCCCGAGTCGACCTCCCCCTCCCTTCCCCTCTCGGTTGGGGTTCCCCAAGGTTCTGTCCTTGGCCCTCTCCTCTTCTCTATCTACACCCGGTCCCTTGGTGAAATTATTGCCTCCCACGGGTTCCAATACCATCTCTATGCTGATGACACCCAACTCTATCTCTCTACCCCCTCTCTCTCCTCCTCTGTCCGCTCACGCCTCGTCGACTGCCTCTCTGATATCTCCGCCTGGATGTCCCGACGCCAACTCAAACTGAACATGGCCAAGACTGAACTCCTCATTTTTCCTCCCTCCCCCTCCTCTCCCTCTGACCTGACCGTCTGCATTGATGGGGTCACCATCCGTCCTGTTCTCCGTGCCCGCAGCTTGGGCTTCATTTTTGACACGCACCTCTCCTTTAAACCTTACATTGACTCTGTGGCCAAATCCTGCCGATTCGCTCTCCTCAACATTGCCCGCATTCGCCCCTTTCTATCTGTCTCCTCGGCCAAAATCCTTGTTCATGCCATGGTTATCTCTCGCCTCGACTACTGCAACCTCCTCCTTGCTGGCCTCCCTCGCTCCCACCTGTCCCCCCTTGTGGCGATCCAAAACTCTGCCGCCAAGGTCATTCACTCTGCCCGTCGCTTCGACCATGTGACGCCTCTCCTCCTCTCCCTTCACTGGCTCCCCCTTCCTGAACGTATCCTGTTCAAACTCCTGGTTTTCACGTTCAAATCGCTCCATGACCAAGCTCCCCCTTACCTCTCGGACCTAATCGCCCTACGCGCTCCTGCGCGCGCTCTCCGCTCTTCCGCTGTCCCCTCCCTCGCTCTCCCTCGCTTCTCCTGCTCGCCCAACCGCCTTCGTCCCTTCTCCCTCGCTGCCCCGCATGCCTGGAACTCCCTCCCTGCCGACGTCCGCCTCGCCTCCTCCCTCCGCTCCTTCAAATCCCTCCTCAAGACCCACCTTTTCCATGCTGCCTTTCCCAATGCCCTCTAGTCTTTCCCCTTGCTCTTACTGTCAGCCCTCCTCTGCTGACTGCTGCTACCGACCACCTTGTAACCAAGCCAAGTACACGCACCTGAGACTTCGCATCCGCCTGAATGTTTGTTTGTCTTCTCCCATGTCTCTCCCGCTGTCCCCTCTCCTTGTCTCCCCCTCCTTGTCTTTTAGATTGTAAGCCACAGGTAGGGACCGCATCTGATTGTATGTTCTGTACAGCGCCAGGTTGCAACTGGCGCTTTATAAATATTTAATAATAATAATAATAATAATAATAATAATAATAAAACTTTTTTTAAAAACTTTTTTTTTAATCCTAGCTTTTCCCTAAAGGAAAAAGCTTCCCTGTTTTCTCACTCCTGTGAAGGCGGGAACAAATCTGGGTTTCAGACCAGGGTTAGCTCCTCCCCTAGGTCAAGGCGGCCAATCAAAATCCTACGCCTGCCTCAAGCTAAAGTGAAGGAGCTTAACCCAACGAGGACTGCCTGCCTCCACAGGATAGATTTTCTTGTATAAAGGACACATGAGACATAATGGGCCATGTTCTTGAGCTCCTTCTCACAAAAGGGACAATCTCCTTTTTTGGGATTCCCATTCTACGTCCCTCAGTAATTGCTGTCGGCATCTGTTTTAGCCTCAGCCTGGTTAAAACCATCTTCTGAAATTTGTTGAGATCAAGAAGTAGGTATTTCTCTAACCCTCTAATATTTCTCTAATATACAGTGATGCAATCTGGAAGGAACGAACTGTTGCCAAATCTGTTTGGCGAGCCATGTCCCTAGTTCTTTGGCACATCTGGAATTTATCCACTTGGGAAAATAGTCTCATATTAGACTAGTGTCAGCAGCTCTAACACACACACCCCCCCCCCCGACTTGGACTTAACTGGTACCCATTTTCTCCAGCTGGGAGTCGTGGGTTTCTTCCTCCCCACCCATTGCAGGGGCGGGGCTGGGGGACAGCAACTTCCAGGCCGCTCCCCATGTCATCGGGGGCAGCCGGAGGCACGTGTCGCCCTTCGGCGGGGCCCAGAGGTGGAGGGGATATTGTGTGGGAGGAATAATAGGACTATGCTGCTGATAAAGGTTGAAAAGATATCTCCCCCTGGTGAGAGAGGGGTGGAGATGGAGATGGATGACTTCCCCTGGTGCCAGCAGGGGAGGTAGGAAAGTGATGGATGGAGTCGTCTCTCTGGTGTGAGCAGAGAGTGGCAAGAGTACCTTGAGACTGTGTCGGTAGTATATAGAGGGGATAATTACGTATAATGTTGAGTATACTTATTTTGTTACTATGTGGGGGCAGTTATGGGTTTATTGATTATTGTTATATTATTCTGTTATGTTATTGTATGGGCTTCTCCTGTGTGGGATATGTGCCCTGAATTATTTTGTGAGCCACCTCGAGCTAACATGGTTTAGGAGAGTGCGGGATACAAATAAACCGTGAAATGAAAAATGAAATGAAATAGAGAAGGAAAATTCACAAGATAAGCAGACCAAATTTTCCTTTCTTTCTCTCCTGTGGAGGCAATCAGTCCTCAAGGGATGTGCCCAAGCAGTATATTCCAAACAGGTGGGTACCAGAAATCTTACAGCCAAAACACCCCACGAAGTAGAAGCTTCGAACATGTCAGCACTCTTTGTAGCACCCTCCATCCAAAGGGTGCCCTTGCTGAAGCCCATGTATGTATGCAGTAATGGCAGGTGAAGGTATGGACAAATGCCCAATATGCCACCTTGCAAATTTCCTCTAGCGAAGCCCCCTGTAGAAGAGCAGCATTGGTCTCCGCACTCAGTAGGGAGTGGGTCGTGATTCCTTGTGGAACCTGCAGCCATTTTTACTTTTAGACTAAGGCTATACATCCCCACAGCCAGCGTGCCAAGGTTGCTGCTGAGATGCTTTTACCCTTTTGACCCTGCCTGAAGGCTATGAAGGGGGCTGAATCTACTCTAAAGCATTTTGTTCCATCTAAGTAGATCTTTACGGCCCTGCCTACATCCAACTTGTTCCAGAGAATCTAGTGTCAGTGCTGAGGATTCGGACATAAGGAGGGCAACTCAGTGTCCTGGTTGTTGTGAAACGCCATGTTCACTTTCAACAGAAAGGATGGATGTAGGCGTAAAAATACTTTGTCTTTGTCAAATCTACAGAATTCAGGGTCTACCGACAGCGCACCCAACTCTGACTCTCTCTTAGCCAATGTTATGGCCATCAGGAAAGCCACCTTGACAGTGAGGAACCTGATGGAGTGGCTCAAGTGGTGGACCCTGTAGCGCGTCCAAGACCATGTTGAGTCTCCATGACGGGAAGCAGTGTCTGATTGTTGGGGATACCATGGTGGCTGCTTTGAGAAATCATTTGCTGTGTGGGTGGCTCCCCAACTTCTCTGCACCTAGAGGCAACAGAACGGATCATAATGCAGTTACCTGTCTCCGAAGTGTTCTCAATCCCAGGCCCTTGAGTCTCAAGGAAGGCCAGGATAGCCAGCATTTCTGCCTTGGTTGCCGAAAGCTGATGGTTGGTCGCCCATGTCTGAAAGGCTTGCCAGGTGGAATTGTACATCCTGATTGTGGATGGTTGTCTAGCTGCCAGGAGTGTCTACAGTACCTTGTCGTAATAGCCATAGACCTTCAGTTGTTCTCATCAACATCCAGGCTGTGAGGCTTAGCCTGTCGAGGCCATGGTATTGCACAGGGCCTTGGGTATGCCCTGGGAAGTCTGCAACTCCTTGATTGTGGAGAACCATGGTATCCTTGGCCACTCCAGTGCAATGAGAATCACTTTCGCTGACAGGAGTTTGTGCCTCTTCAGTACCCTGGGGAGTAGAGGGATTGGCAGAAAGGCATACAACAGCCATCGTAGCCATGAATGTGTCACTATGCATCCAGCCCTTCTACCTGAGAGTCTTAGGCTACTTTCAGACCTTCCCCTCCCAGCACATATTTTGGCTGAGGAAGGGAATGCAGAGTCAGGATATGCACAGGGTGCCACTGGTCTGAAAGCCCCACAAGCGGATTTGGCGGCAGCCAGGCACAAGGATGTAGAGCATGAAATTCAGCCTTGCATCCCTGTGCATGTCTGCCAGCAAAGCCATGCCAGGGGGGAGGGGCTTTCAGAGTGTCCGATCCCTGTGCATACCCTGGCTGCGCATTACCTCCTGCAGCCAGAATAGGTTCGGGGAGAGGGGGGGAAGGTCTGAAAGTAGCCTCAGTGTCTGCCGAGGTATCTGCTCACCTTGTGATAGGTCATTAATGCAAATAGGTTGAGATATGGAGACCCCCATTTTTTGACTAATTGATCGAATACCTCCTGATTGACCATTTACTTGGATCTAGGGTTCTCTGGCTGAGCAGGTCAGCTTGAATGTTCTGGGTACACTGGATGTGTATTGCTGTTAGAGACTGTACATTGTATTCAGCCCATATCAGTAGTGTTAATGCTTCATTCATGAGGGTCTCTAGTCTTGTTCCCACCTGCTGATTCATGTAGGACATGGTGGTCATGTTGTCCATGAGAACTAGAATATGCCTGTTCTGCAACAACTCCTGGAATTGACACAGGGCTAACCTGATGGCCTTCAGCTCCAGGACGTTTATGTGATGAATCACGTCCTCCTTGCTACAAGTGCCCTACGCTCGTCTGCCCTAGAAATGGGCCCCCCAACCCCACAGACTGGCATCCATTGTGACAGAGATCTTGGTTGTCTCCTGGATTGGAAACCCTTGGAGTAACTGTCTTCCATCAACCACCGGTCCAGTGATACCAACAATTCCGGGAAAAAGTGAAGGACTGGATTCTGTCGTGTTGTGCTCTGCGTTTGCCAAGGAAAAAGGCGGTTTTGCAGTGGTTGGAAATGAAAACAGGCTCACCCCACAGTGTCCATGGAAGAGATCATGAGACCTAATGAACTGGTTAAGGTCAATAGGTTCACAGACCTCTCCACTCTGATCTTGGCAATCGTTCTCTTGACCTTCACCTCTCTCCCCATTGAGAGGAAAAGTCTGTCCTTGCTGGTATCAAGTAAAAGCCCATGTGTACTAGTCTGTGCTTGGGTTCTAGGGAACTCATCCCAATTGATGACAAAGCCGTGTGCTTGGACGCACGCCACCATTTCAGTCACCACTCATCTGCATTTGTCCCATGAATCATCCCTCACTTATATGTCATCTAATATGAGAAGACATGGATACCTCCTCTCTGGCACAAGGCCGCCACCAGGACGTTGGTGAAGACCTTCAGAGAGGCTGCCAGGCCTAAGGGAAGTGCCCTATACTGGAAGTGTTCAAGCTGTAGAAATTTGGGGTGAGACTCCCTAATTGGCACATGCAGATATGCTCCCTTGAGATCGATTGAGGCTAGGAAGTCATTCGGATGTAGCGTTTGTAGAATGGAGCTGAGGGCTTCCATGCAAATTTCTTGGGGCAGAGATGTTTGTTGAGACCTTTCAGGTCCAAGATGGCTCTGGTGTCTCCGTTTTTCTTTGGCACCATAAAGAAAACAGAGTACACACCAAAGAACCTTCCCGCTGTTGGGATGGTTTCAATTGCCCATGTTTTTCAGGTGGTTGACGGTGCTTAGAATTCGTTGGTGCTTTGCCAGGTCCCTGGACACTGGCACCCTGACAAGTCCTTGGGCCACAATTCGAATTCTGTCAAATAGCCTCATAGAATGGTTTCCCTCTCCAATAATCTGAGTTTGTCGCCAGCCATCGATTGTAAAAGGCTTGCAGTCGGCCCCCTAGTTGGACTGTCATGGGTGGAGGATGTTGGGAGTCAGGAGCTAGAGGCATTGGGCTTGTCAGACTTTGCTGGTTGCGTGGGGGGAGAGGGGGTTGCCTGTTCATACCCCTCTCTACCAGCACTGTCTGTTTCCATTGTTCCCTCCTTTTCAGTAGGAGGGACAAAACTGAAAGCCCTGTCTATTCTGGGACCTTCGTTGAGACTCACTCAGTCGGATTGATCGGGAGGCCCTTCTTTTTGGGTTTGTCAGCCATCACCTTCTCCATGGGTTCCTCCAAAAGCTTACCCCCCTGGAAAGGGGCAGATGTGAAGACCGTTTTAGTCTGCAGGGCCGCCTTCTACGGTCTCTGCCAGATGGCTCATCTGACTGATACGCTATTGGCCACTGACTGGGGCAGCGGACTGTGCTGAATTAAGGACAGCATCTGCGACAAATGATGCTACCACTAAAAGTTTCTTCAGTCCATCCTGTAGCTTTTTGGGACAGGGTAATGGAATTCAGATTTTTAATCCAGAGGATCATTGCCCAAGCAAAGGTGGAAGCTGACGCCGCAGGCCTACAGGCAGCGGATGCCGCATCAAAATCTCTCTGGAGCAAAGTCTCAATCTTTCTGTTGAGTGGGTCTTTTGGTGTACTCTCCCCATTGGTAGGTAAGATCAAGGCTTTGACCAGGTCTGAGGTGCCTGGGTCTATTTTGGGTAAGATGAAGCCAGTCAATTGTATCCCTTGGAGAGAGTAAAAGCGCTGTGCCAGTGTATGGGTGCCCTTATCCTTAGCCAGCTGCACCCACTGTGCCTGCAGAAGTTTCAGGTATAGGTATGGGAGAAGTAGCTTGGAGCAGTCTGGAAGCTCCTGTGGCAAGACCAGAGTTGCATCCTCCATCAGGTTTTCCTCTATTGGGGGGGAGCTGCAGGAGAACCCTATCCTGGCCCTCTCTGTTTGAGTTCCCTGTCCTCCTGTCCCTCTTCCAGGGCTGTCTCATCCTGTTGCCCCAACCCTGCCTTACCGATGCCTACTGCTTGGGGCTCTGGCGAGGCAGATCTGTGGAATCAGGAAAAGGGTTGCCATGTGTGGCGACCCCACCCCCCAGCTCCACTATAGAAGTGCCAGGGCTGGGGAGGTGTGTGGCTGTCCCAGGAGGTGGGAGAGCCTCTCCACCCCCCTTAGTGACTTGTTCCAGTCACTATAGTACCAGAGGGAATGCCCTTGTCCTTCCCCTGCTCCCTACTGGGGTCTGGATGTGCCATGAGAGGGGTCCCTGAGGGCCTGTACTTTGGGGGGCTACCGAGCGAAGGGGGAGAGTGGATCTGAGCTGGGCTCATGCAGATGAGGGTGGGTGGGACTCCTTGGCGGCAGGGAGGGGGAGCACCTCCACCAGCTGATTTTCCTACAGCTCCTGCTGTGCCATCTGCTGCACAAACGGGTGGACCTGGAGGAGGCTGAGCCACCGCGGTTTGAGGGGGGGCGGGAGGATGGTGCATGCCTCTGGCACCAGGGGCTAGACCTGTGGCTGCTGTGGCTTCTGGCCAGGGAGCATGAATGGCTAGCACAGTGGGACCTGCTAGAGCAGTGAGGCCTGTCCCTATGGGATTGGGGATTCCCTGATCTCCTGCCTCTCCTTCACCCTTTTCCCAGGAAGAGCTAGTTCACCCTGAGCGGGAGCAGGGCCTATTCTTTCCCTCTGGTGATGTTTGGAGTACTGCACATGTGCAAAATGGCCACCAGGACCATTTTGTGCATGCACAGCCCTTTTCCAAAATGGCGCTAGCAATAAACAAAAACAGTAGAGTCCTTTACAAAGGACCCTGAAAACGAACAGGATTTTTGCCTGCTACACACCCCTGATCAGTAGCCAATGAAAGTAGCAGTGGGAAATCTCCAGACTGTGACTGTTTTTTTATTGGACCTTTTCCAACTCCTGCATCTGGCCTATAAAAGAGTAAGCTCAGGGGAAGAGAGCCGAGATGAAGACATGCACTCCGGGATAGGGGATGAATTCATGGCATAGATCTGTGGCTTGGACCCTTTTCCTTTCCCTACTGTGAGCGTACCCCATAAGCACTCTCAACTCCTCTAGAGCCCATGGAGCTGATACTCCATTTTCAAAGTGGCGCATGGAAGGGAAAAGGTTTCCCACCTCTGGATTAAAGGGTAGGAAGAAATTGACGAATTTCACATTGGTGAAGGTAAATAAAAAAAGGCCTAAGGATTTGTACTACTAATTTAGCAGCTAACTTAACATGTTAATTATGAATCTGAGAGAGGGAGAGAATGTTAAGGTGGCAAAATTTGCAGACAATGTAAAAATAAATATAGTTGCGTCCAAAGCATTTCATGAAGTTATATAGATGGAGCTCACAAAAAAGTCACAAAAAAGAGGTAATTTAGTGTTGATAGGTGAAGAAAAGTGTACACTGAAACAAGTAATCCTACTATACCTAAACAATGTTTGGGCTCTAAATTAACTGTTGCCACTGAAGGAAAAATATTAGTCATGTTCATTGAAACATCAGCTGGGTGGCGCTGCAGCAGACAAAAAAGCAAGCAGAATGTTAGGAACTATTAAAGGGTTAGGATTAGAAAACACAAAAAAATAATAATGCCAGTATAGAAATCCACAGTGTATCCAAAGCATAGGTATCTTGTGCAATTCTGGTCGCTATATTTCAAAAAGAGGAACAGGTAGTAGGAACAGGAAAACAAAAGAGCAACAGTCATGGGGCTTAGTCCAGTCCCCTGCACCAAGGCAGGATTCACCGCCTGCCTGCACAGAAAAATCCACCAACAACACAGAACCTATAATACAAAAATCATCCACCACTAGAGATTATTATTATTATTATTATAAACATTTATATAGCGCCAGTCATGTGGCCTGGTGCTGTACAGAACATAGAATTAGACGTGGACCCTGCCTGTGGCTTACAATCTAAAAGACAAATGGGGG
>QEPC01010659.1:2759483-2783287 GCA_003113815.1 Sphenodon punctatus
TTGGCCTCGAAAGCGAAAAGCCTGTTTGTTATATTCCCTGTCCGAGGCTTGTGTGTTTCCTCGAAAGGATCCGTACCCTCCTCTAAACCTGAAGTTAGGGGCTCGAAAGGGTCTTTTCTTAGCCGTAATTTGCTGGAGGGTCTTTGATTTGGACTTGTCATTCGCCTCCGTTAGGAGCTTGTCCAGACAGGTTCCGAATAATTGCAGGCCTTTGTAGGGCCCTTCCACCAGAAGGGTCTTTGCGGTGGAATCCCCCTGCCATGACCTTAACCAAATCCTTCTCCTGGCTACCACGGATAGGGACACTGCTCTGGCTGACCACGAGAGAGCATCTGTGGTGGAATCCGCCAGGAGTGCTGTGGCTAACATGACTCTTGAAGAGAGGACTCTAGACCTCTCTTCAGAGATGTCTGCGGATTGCATCTCTCGCATCCATGGTAGATTTGCCTTGGCCAAATAGGATGAGAGGATGTTGACCCTTAATGAATTTGCTGATGCCTCTAGGCCCTTTCTCAAGACCTCTTTGATCGCTCTATCTGAGGGGTCCTTGGGGAAGCAATCCCCTTCAGTGGGAAAAACGGTCTGTCTTGCCAGGGAAGCAGCCGCTGCATCCACCTTTGGGTTTTTAAATAGTGGTTCTTTTTTCTTAGAGAATGAATATAGGGCCTCCTGGGTTCTATTCATTCTGCACGACTTGGCTGCTCCCCCTTTTGATTTTGGTGGGGCCCTTCCCTTGTGGCCCCGCTGGAAGTTTGGGGGGGACTCACTTCCAACCTGGAAGCGACTTCCATGCCTGCTGCCCGCTCTCCCTACGCCGTCGCGTGGGAGGGATCGAGCCCTTTTTTGCCCCTGCCTCTGTTACTCGGGCAGTTTGGGCTGATCGGGCCCGCTGCTACTGCAGGGGACCGATCCGGACAGGGGAGAGGCCGCCTTGCTCCGCGGTTCCCTTCTCCCTGCTCCCAGGCTACTGCGCGGGAGCCAGCTGGGCTTTTAATCCGCGCTGCTGCTGGCTACTGCCAAGGCAGGGAAACCCTCTCAATTTGCCCCATCAAGTTGTTCTTTTTTCTTTCTTTGCTCTGAATCGTTTCTTTTTTTTCCTCAGAGCCCACGCCTGAAGCTCCCGCCGGTCCGAGGCGGTAACTGAAGAGGAGAGGGTAGCGCAGGAGGCGCATGCGCACTGGAAGAAATTTGTATCTTCTGCCTCCTGCCGGTCAAGGAGGAGCTACCCAACTGGAGGACTGTCTGCCTCAGAGGGAGAATACGGTTGGGCAGACTTGGGTCAAGGGGAGGGTTGGTGGGTGGCAGGTGGGGATGAAGGGTGGATTGGGTGGATTGCTGGCATGATGTTGGGGTTTTAAGGAATTTTAAATGCAAGTATTTAACTGTATTTTATATTTTTTATGCTGTAAGTCACCCTGAGTCTTTGGTGAAGGGCGGGGTAAAAATGTAATAAATAAATGTAACCCGGTCCTATCATCTAAAAAAACCCTCTTAAGCTATTTCTGTTATATTCAAAGGGCAAAATTAGTTTTTTACTCCTGTTTTTCAATACCTGGAAAGCATAACTAGACAAGTGCTCTGCAAGAAGCAGTTTGGGAATACGTTTTAAATATATTTAAATTAGTTGGAGGCTTTCAAGGATCAGAAATACACACAGGTAAATCTCTGATGCCTCTTCTTACAAAGGTAAAATCTAGTTTAGATTCTATCTTCTATTGCAATACATAGGCCAGGTATTCAGAATGTGTGAGGAGTACTCTGAGGTATTGGAGGGGGACCTCACGGAAACAGAGGAACCCCAAATAGAAGGGTCAAAAGAACAGGGCCGAAAATTTCCCTTCTCATGCAGAGACAAGGTTTTTAGAACGGCCAATAGTGCCTTAAGCCGGAGAGAAAAGTCCATTAAAAAGAAATCCGACTCATCAGACAATGAATCTGACAGGGAATATATCCCCAAACACCCCCACAAAAGGGGGCCTCATTACATAGAGCCTTCGAAAGAATGATCAGGGCAGAATAGAAATAACTCGCCAGGGTCCAGAGAATTTCCAAAATTCAGTAGACCCTATACGAGGAGTTCTCAAGTCAAAGATCCACTCTGTTCCGTACCCCAAAAATTGATGCCGCAGCAGCCTCTCTAACCTGCCACTCAGTATTGTGGATCTTTATCTTAAAGACACCATGGAATAGAAGAGGGCCCGACAAATAATTTTGAGGCATCTAACATTAATCCGCATTTCCACCGCCGCCTCCTAATGCACACGAGCCATCATGAAATGGTTCAAGCTGGCAAAAAACATCGGCGGGAGAAGTTAGGAAACTAGCCACTAATATCATCCTGGCCACTTCTTTCTTAGCGGATGCCTCCACTGACTGGCTAGGTCTGGGAAGCTACAGGCATAACAGCCAATGTTACCACAAGGCACAGGCTCTGCTCATGGCGAGCACATACATATGTAAAGAACCGCCTAGTGAATGGCACTTTTCTCGTTATTCGGGGTGTCCATGGATCAGGTGCTAGCTGACACTTCTAGCAAAGTTCTCAAGCCAAAAATCCGCTCTAGCTTACCTCAAGTGAAACAAGGGAAGTTTGAGATCGAAACTCCTGCACAAGGAAGCCATGACACTAGGCAGAGATGAACACTCATCTATTACAGCACTTATCAGGGGCCAAAACAAAAAAAAGGCACACTGGCTCAGCTGCAGAAGCCTGGACCCAACTGAGTGGTCCCTTCACTCAGATTAGTAAAATTTGACCATCCAGTCATGGATCTCTTTGCCTTACACACAAACACAAAACGAAGCAGGTCCATGCCCTATTTATCACACAAATGCCGAGGCACATAACACACTCAATCACAGATGGCCACCAGGTCTTGTTTATGCATTCTCCAATTTCTCCAAGATGGCCTAGAAAGAGGCTTCTAGTGAGACAAGTGGTGGCCATTGACAATACTTTGGGGGCATTCAGACATCCTAACTTCTCCACACTCTCATTTTCAAAATGGCAATGAGGCTAATTTCACCACCTGTAGAATTCATATACCGTACTTGGAGCCTAAATGTAATACTCTGAAAATAAACCAAGCCACCTTTTGAGCCATCCTCATTGCCATTACCTCTGTAAGGAAAATCTCCTAATTAGGTGCCCTGTCCGTAGACCCTACTCTATGCATTTTTAAAAAAGAATCAGTTGTCCTCAGATTGGACCCCACTTTTACTCCTAATTTCTCCTAAGTGGTTTGTGCCACACTCCACCAGGGGAGCAGCCACAGCATGGGCTTACCAAGCTCCTCATTCCTTTACGAAACAATAAAAGATTGATATATTGGACTAAGTGGATGCCGCTTTTGGCAGAACAGTCTTCCAGAATATTTCTGACAAAACTGATGTCCTTAAGGCTTGTACATTCTTCTCTGTACTAACTCCTGTATGCTACATCTGCTTACCCATCTTAAAAGTTCTATTGGGAGTACTGCTCTGATACTTCCCCATACGTTCTGAATACCTGACCTGTGTATTGCGATAGAAAGAACAACTGGGTCACTTACTTTATTATTATAATTATAAGCATTTAATATAGTGCCAGTGATGTACCTGGCACTTTACAAAAAATATGATAGACACGGGCCCTGACCGAGAGCTTACAATCTGAATTGTCTTTCTATTGCAGATACACAGGCAGGTATACCCTGTCCCTCCCTGTTTCTGTGGTTTATAGACAAGGGAGACTTGGGGTTGGACAGATGTATATATACCCCGAGGGGGGGGGCACGCGGGAGGGAGTACAGTACAATACTCAAGACAGCACGCTGTTTGTTTTGTGACACATTACTCTTTATTTACCCGTTTGCCCAGTTAGGGTAGTATAGGTGGCCATTTTTAATAGGTTTTCATTCTATAGTATCATGTTGCCTGTTCAAAGTTTACTTAGTTTTCCAGCTTTTCAACCAACTGGGGATGGAGGGCATGATCACCCTCGAGCATGCCCAGTAAAGTAGTATGATGCTGCCTACTACTGGTAATGTTGGAGATAGCTTCTCCCCATGCGTTCTGAATACCTGGCCTGTGTATCTGCAATAGAAAGACAATTTGCAAGGTAAGTTACTCAACTGTCCTGTCTAACTCTAAACAAATTCCAGCAGCTGCAGTGATTTTTAAACCCATTCACAGTAGCTAGGTCGTTGGTTAGTACTTGACCTTTAGTGGAGCCAGTAAGATATAGACATTTTCATACTTCATTTACAATAGTAGATTCAGAGGATCAAGACTAAAACGCAGGCTCCTGGTGCAATATTCTTACTTTCTTACCCATTCAGCTCCAGGAGCATATCCCTAGTGTTCAGACTAGGGTAGCATTGCTTTACATCCCTCAAATTGCTTGTTACATGAGAATTTGGTCATTGTACACACAGACATATTTGGGGTTGATAAAAAAAATTAAAAATCACAATCCAGAATGAATGCATGAGTAGAAAAGCACATTACCCTTGCTTCAACCACCCCAAGTTCTTAAGTGTCAAGTCAGAGGCTGGTTCTGAGCAATTAAAATAAACCCAAGATTCTACATGCATGGTACGCTTGATGCATACAAATAAACACACATCACACAAGCCAGTTTTCTGAAGACTGCATTTTGAATATCATAATATATATGTGCATTTCAGTTTCATTTTTACATATATAAATTCAGTTCATTTTTAACCTGCATTTGAAGTTTTGGAGGTTTACATTTAAATTAAGGTAGCTTGTTCAATATCAGTTGTAACAGCAGGTGACATTAAATATAAAAACAGCCAAGAGAAAGATGCTTGACTTAAAAGATTTGACACCAATGATCTCAACGCAAGGTCAAGAAACTCTGCATTTAGGTTTTCAGAGAAATAAAAGGGGGCCCTAAGCCAGGCCATATGCAACGTCTTGCTGTCGGCTTCTTCATAGAGTGGTTTAAATAGTGGTCCCAGTGGGAGCTCTAGGTTGCCTTTCTAGCTAAAATACTAGGTACTATTAACAGCTGGAGGCAGGGGAACGAAAAGGAAAAATGGTGGCTTCAAAAATGAAAGCTTGGTGAAACTCCAGATTTGCATCTGGATCAGGTAAACAATACTGCACGCTAGTGGTGGGAGTGCAGAAGGAAATGTAGCTGTTAAAGCCACTACCCAGGTGCTGGAAAAAAACAAAACAGGATCAATTACTATTTTGCAAAATTAGGAATAAACTGCAATCAGATCAAGCCCAAGTTAGCCGAATTAAGTTCTTTTTAATAGATTGCATATATAGATCTTTTAACCACACACTTCAATCAACTCTGTAAGAGCAGAACTTTATGTCCAATTTACATGCTTCAGAGAAGAGGACTTGTTTCTCAGTGCTTACATCGAGTTTTTGTATCCAAATTTCCACTTGTACATTGAGAGCTTTTAAGAAAACAAAAGGACACAGAGGGTGTTGCCATTTTTTCTTTTTTTTTTTCTTTTTTTAGCAGCAATGAGATATCACTAACCCCTTTTTACATAACCAAATTCAAGTTACAACCAGAGGTGACCGCACCACAAAGTCACCAGGTACAAAACTGCTAGTTCATTTTCAAATTAATAACTTGAAATTATTTTCCCCATTACATCCCTTATTTTTTTTATAAACAGCAAACATTTTGCTTTTTGTACATAGGCTAGCAGGCTTGTTTCAATATGAAAGTGCTAATTCATTTACAGATTTATCAGTTATGTAGTGCTACAATAAGTGTCCAATATTCTACATATGAACAATCTTGATAATGGAGATGAAGATTAAGTAAGGCTATCAGATTACCTTTTCTTATTTACATTAAAAGAATAGACACCCAACAGGGAGGAGGGAAAGAAATTGGGCAAATACTCATACTGCCACAGTAAAAATTAAATCGGCCTTCTAGCTTGTACTGTGAATGAGAGATTTTAAATAGTCCTGCAGCCCATGCCTATTTTTTTTCCTCAGAAAAAGAAAGCTGCCTTCATGACATCCCCTCTTCATTTCAGATTTCCACAGCATGTCATCTGAAGCTTGAAGTCAGGTTCTTCTTTTCTTCACAAAACCACTGTTTACTTTCCAGTATTAGGTTGCATGATCAGGTCCCCACTTCCTTGGGTATTTTTTGTTTTTTGTCCAATCTATTTACCAATAAGTTTAGAGTGAGCTGTAGATAACATGAACCAGTTCTGGAACCACTATTGGGAGGAACACAAGCTCTTCACTACAATCACACAGTAGCAGGAAAAGAAGTGATATTTCAATTCATTCCTGGGGCTGGGCCTCCAAAATTGAAGGAACTTGGCACAACTGGAGCACTGAATTTGTATCCTCCGTGCTTCTCAATCATTTTGGATTCTAAAAAGAAACAAATATTTTTCATAATAGTTGCAATTACAGGCTGGCTTTTTCAAAAGATGGCTAGTGATTCTGGATGCTCAAGTTTTTGAAAAATGCTGAGCATCTACCCTCCAAAGTTACAACTTCAATTCTAAGGATTTTTTAAAAAGTTACTAAAATAATGCACTGAATAAGCTCACGGTTCCCAAACTTTTTGCCTGTGATACCACATTCGGAGATTTATTATATAATCCTGTGATCCTAGACAGCAAAACAGGCATGCAAAAAATATCAAGCATCAGTTGGCACCATGACCCCATCTGCTGGTGGCATGACCCCACAGGGGGGAATCTGCTTGCAAAATTTGGGTTTTCCACTTAAATACAGGGGGTTCTGCCTAATGCAAACTAGAACTAAGAAACAGCTCATTCACATTTCCATTAGTTCCAGTTCTCAGTCTATCTTCTTTGTATCTCCACTCAGACGTATCTCCACTGACAGCCTAAACAACAAATGCTCACCCTTGAAGTCATTCAGAAGAGAAGCAACCAAAATGTCTCAGATTTAACATGCAATTGTGTATGTAATATTTCGGTTTACAATAGTTCACAGTATGCTTGTTACCAAACATCAAGCTACGTAGATAATGCTTTCCCAGCCAAACAGAGCTACAAGATAATGCGAACACATTCTAGTCATCCCCTCCTTTCAGCTCTGTCTTGTTAACATGCATTTTGGGGTTGGGAATCTCTTACTTGTGCAGCACTGTAAGCAGGCTGTCAACAATTATAGGGGGGGGGGGGAAATCAGTAACATAAAACATGATTGGGAAGATACCATGGGCTGCTCGCCTCTGATCTGCCAGAGTTGCTATGTCCTGTAACTGTTTTCTTTGTTCTTCATTAAGACCACGTGTCAAAGCTTGGTACCATGCTGGGTTACGATTCTGAATTGCTGCAAGAGAAAGAGATGCAATTAATCTCACTGAAACATGCCATCATCCAAGAGTTGGTCTCAAAATGTCCTGAGCTACAGTTCACTGACAATTTAAATGAGGAGAAAATCTATTTTTGATGTTGCTTTTGGAATAGGAAGTTTTCACAAAAAGAAAATATAACCCTGCCTCTTCTACTTAACGAATAAAATAAAATGCTGTACCGACTTCTGTCTGTAAAGATGACTACATTTAGCATCCAATTTGGAATTTTTCACTAAAAAGTGTTTTGCACTTAATTAAACCAAAAATCTAAGCAATTAGTTTTGCCATCTAGCGTGAATTAGTTGCTCTTACTTTGGAAAATTGCTTTAAATATCTGATATTCATCAACAGGGTTATCTTCATCATCAATAATTGTTGAGTAGCCCTCTAGCGCTGTCTCTTCAGCATCATCTTCTTCCCAATCCTCATCATCACCATCTTCTCCAGCCTGTTTTGCCAGAATCTCTAGGTATTCTTGTCCATCTTCATCAATGTCATCTTCATCACTCCCTAACTCCTCTATAACGAAGTGTCACAAAAAAAGATTAATTACTTTTTTCTATACGACATCTCTAAAATCATTTCACTCTGGGCAGCTACTGGAAATACAGATCAGAAAGTGGATTAACAGAAAGGTATCAGCGACACCTTTTCCCACAGTTCTGCATGCTTTCTTAAAACACTCCTCTATCACACTTCTGAGACAGGAAACATGTGCTTTCTTGTGCAACAAGCTAGTTAGTAGCACACTTGACAAACAGATTCTAACTGGCTTCTTATAGCGTTCCGGGCACAATTCAAGGTGCTGGTTTTGACCTTTAAAGTCCTAAAAGGTTTGGGCTCCACATATCTGAGAAACCGCCTGTCCTTCCATGCCCCACTGCGGCCCCTGCAATTGGCCAGGAGCACCTTCCTGTGGGTACTGTCTGTTAGCCTTGTTCATATCACAAGGGCTCGCAGGGGGGCATTCTTGGTTGCTGCCCCAGTGCTTTGGAATGTGCAGGACTGGAGCCCTACTCTAGGGTTGATCCCCACCAAGGCCAGTAGGAGGCACACTTTTCAGAAGATCCAACTGGTCATGCTCAGAGGGGGTCCATCCCTCCCATTTGTCAGTTGGATTTCTGCCTCTGCTCAGTTGGGAGCTAGATGGTGGTGTGCTCAGCACACTGAGGCAATTAGTTTATTTTTTGTCATAGGGCTACCACAAAATTGGACAGGGAGCCCTGAACTTTTCCAATTGAGAAGCTGCACAGCACGGCATTTAAAAAAAAAAAAAAAGGATTCTTGCTAAGAGAGCAGTTGCTTCCACGTCGCCTCTTAGCACCGTGGAAGTCCATCCCGCTCAGCGCTCCAGGAAGAGCGGGTGCGAGGGAGTCCCTCACGGTGCTCCTCCCACCCGACGTACACCCGCCACTGTCTAATCCATCTTTATAACGCTCCAGCAATCTTGGGTCGCCTCGGCCACCTGAAGCAGAGCAGGCCTGATAGTACTGAAATGGCTTTGGCGCGGGCACCCCACTCCTGGCAGGCCACCTTTTTCTGTAGCGCAAATTGTTTTTTCCCCACCAGGCCTGTTGTGCAGCGGACGGATACGGAGCTCCTCTTGGTGGGCTCTCAGCTACTGCTCCCACCTTCCTGCTCAGCAGGTGGATCCTGGGGTTACAGCCTCATCCTGACAGGCTATTGTTTCTCCTCACCAAATAAACTTTTGGTCCCTCAACAATGGCGCTGAAACACCGCAGCTCCGTAGCGGAAGAGTCCCAGACCACAGCACAAGATGCAGGGACCCAGGACTCAGTAAGATCCCCCGGGTTATCCCAGGTGGAATTGCTCCAACTAGAGGCCCTTAATAAAAGACTGTTTCCCCTGGATAGGATACAAGAATGGGACAATAGGCACCCTCATAAACAGCCCCATACCCACTCCTCTAAAGGGGGAAAAGGAAATTCCAAGACTGCCGGTAAAGGCAAACATCCGGCCCCTCAAAAGAGAAAGAGTCCTGAGGAAATGCTTTTATAACAGGTGGGCTCCTCAACTGATGAGGATGACTCTGCGAGATCCCTGTACTCTAGACCTTGCTCTATTAGAGAAGAGGAGGAATGTGAGGAGAATAAGGGGAAGGAGGAATTTCCCTGGGGCTCAGGAACCCCTTTGCCCTCTGCAGCAGTGGAGGACAATGAAGTTTCTGAGCAGGAATTAGACGGAGAAGAGCACTCAGATGAATCAGGAGAAATTCATGAGAACGATGAGTCACATGCCCCTGCAGCCCCTACACCTGGGCCCAGTGAGCAAGATTGTGACTTTGTACCCACATTGAAATCAAAGTTATTCAAAAGGATTCATAAAGTCCTGGAGGTTATTGAAGAGAGACTAAAGGACAACCACTCTGAATCTTCTGATGAGGACTCTGATTGAGAATCTATCCCAAAATCTTCCCCTAAGGAAAAAGGGATTTTGTTGGACAAAGCATTTGAGTGAATAATAAATGCAGAATGGCAGCATCCAAATAAGGCTCTCCATCTTAACAAGTCACAACAATCCCTCTATACATTTTCTAAGAGCAAGGGTTTCTTGTTCGACACCCCCAAAATTGATGTGGCTGCCGCCTCCCTACCTTGAAAGTCGGTATTCCACTCAGAAGGGGCATGTATCCTAGGGACCTCACTGATATGGGGGTAGAATCTATACTGTGTTGCAACTTTGAAGCACTTTCTACTGTACTGCGCATGTCCACAGCATCATCCTACTACGCTAGAGTCATATTTAAATGGTTTAAACTGGGGAAAAGCCCAGCAGTGATGAAAGGGTGACCCGTAAGCTCTCCACTAATATTACTATGGCCACGACATTTATCACCACTGCCACTACTGATGCAGTAGCCCGAACAGCCCGTGCTATGGCCACTAATGTTTCCTCCAAAGACGGTGGCTGAGGTCCTGGAGGGCAAATGCTCATGCTAAGAACCTACTGTTAGCAGGTTAGTATAAAGGGGGCAAACTGTTTGGCGTTGTCTTGGATAAGGTCCTCAAAGACACAGGCATTCTCTACAACCGTTTAATTATCCTAAGTTTACTTGCATGACTAACAAGCCATTCTTCAACTCTTTTCAAGGAGGAACTCCCCTTCCTTTCCCTTCTGAGGCAGAGGAAATCGAGAGAGAGGTAACAGAGCTGGCAGGTACATCCCAGGCCACAGATCGGGCAGAGTTAACCCTGCATCGCAGCAAGGAAAGCAGGATTCCTGACACCAGAAATCCATCTCAACAGGATCCCCCTCTGGTAGGTGGACATCTTTTCCTTTTTGCACACCAATGGTATCTTATAACATCAGATGTATGGGTCCTTGAGACAATTTCAAAGGGTTACAAGATGGAGTTCTCCAGCCCTCCTCGTCAACTCGATCTTGGTATCCCCAAGATCCCATTGCATGTCAAAACATCTCGCAATGCAGGAGGAAATCCAAAAGCTCGCCTCAATAGGCACCATCGAACCAGTGCCACCAACAGTTAGAGCAAGGCCTGTACTCAATTTTATTTTTAGTTGCCAGAAAAACAGCGAGTGGAGAGTGGTCCTCAACTTAAAGTAACTGAACAAGTTTGTGAAGGTAAGAAAATTCAAAATGGAGACACTAACCTCCATTTGCCTGACAATACAAAAAGGGGAATTGCTGGCATCCCTCGACCTGCGAGATGCTTACCTGCACATCCCCATTCCGCCAGCATATCAAAAATGGCTCAGATTCCAGTACAACAAATCTCATTGGCAGTTCCGAACCTAGTCCATTTGGACTAGCAACCGCCCCTTGTACATTTACGAAGGTCCTCATCCTTTTAGAGGCACATCTCCGAACCCAAGGCACCACCTGCCACCCGTATCTAGACAACATATTAATTTGGGCCCCGACTCAAACGGAGGCCACGCAGGCAGTCCACAACCTTTATGGATTCATAGTGAATTTTGAAAAGAGTCAAATCAACCCATCTCACTCGATAGAACACCTGGGGGTGATAATAAATACGAGCATGGACAGAATTTTCCTAACCCCAGCATGGCAGGAGAAAAAACAGGAGCCTAATCACGAACGTTCTATCCTAACAGAGGGTACTTCTCTCTCAGCTGGCTTCCCTCCAGGGCCTCAGTCTCGCATCCAGCACTTGTCCTGGGCGAGACTGCATCTCAGACCTCTCTAGAGATTTCTGCTCCTGCGGCAGTATCAAATCATGGAGAAGACCAAGGTATGGTTAACACTGCCACCCAGGGTCACTCAGACTCTTCACTGATGGCTGGAGCCGCTACGTTTCAATGTCGGAGTTCCTCTCTCTGAACCTCCAAGACAGGTGATCACCACCGATGCCAGCCTGCACAGATGGGGAGCTCACATGAGGGAAAGCTATGCACAGGGCACCTGGGTCCCACAGGACATGAAGAACTCCATGAACTGGATGGAGCTCAGGGCCGTACACCTGGCTTTCCTGCGCTTCTCAGATCGCACTCGGGGAACCCACGTCCTGGTGTAACCTGACAACACCACAGCTCTGCCATATGTCAACAACCCGGGGGGGGAGGGAGGGTGTGTGTGTGTGTGTGTCCAAGTTCCTCTCACTGAACAGAGAAGCCAGAAGGATGGGCAAAACACAACTTGTCATTGTTGACAGCTCTACACATCAAAGGAGCCACCACCACCACAACGGACTGGCTCAGCCGTCAACAGTTAAGACCCGGGAGAGCAGTCCCTGTCGTAAAAGACATTCAGACAAATCAAAAGGAACTTTGGCCCACCAATCATAGATCTGTTTGCGTCCGGAGCGAATACCAAATGCAGGAGATTCTTTGCCAGGACACCTCATTCACTAGCGGAAGCCATGGACGCTCTCAACCAGACTTGGCCTCGGGGACTTCTGTACGCCTTCCCTCTGTTCCCTCTCATAGGAAGGGTAATCAGCAAAATATGCAGGGAAGGCGCTATGTTGGTCCTCGTGACCCCTCAATGGCCCAGACGACCATGTTTCGCCAATGTGGTAAATCTCTCCAAGGCGAATCCTCTACGGCTGCCCCTGGACCCTGACCTGCTCTCTCAGGGTCCAGTACTTTACGAGAAACCGGACATTCTTCTTCTGACTGTCTGGCGCTTGAAAGCGCAGCCTTAAAAAAGAGTTTTGGGTATTCGGATACTGTTTTACAGACCTTGCTGGCGTCAAAATGCCAATCAACATAATGAATTTACCAATGTACCTGGAGGGCGTTCGCATACTGGTGCATGGACAGACAACTTAATCCACAGAGGCCCAAGATCGTTGATGTTCTTCAGTTTTTACAGGAGGGTTTAGACAAGGGCTAATACCCTCATTAGGCAGGTGGCAACTTTGAATAGTACCATTGCGGTCATTAGGGGTAAGGGTATTTCTAATCACCCCCATGTTAAACGTTTCCTTAGTGCAGCCAAGACGTTATTCCCTCCAGTCGTACACCGCTTTCCCGCTTGGAGGTTAAATTTAATTCTAAACGCTTTAACAGGCCCTCCTTTTCAGCCTCTTCAGGAGGTTTCCCTTTTCTTTCTAACCATTAAGGTAACTTTTTAAATCATCATTACCTCGGCGAGAAGGGTCTCCGAATTGGGAACTCTCTCTATGGACCCTTCTTTCTGTATTTTAAAAAAAGACAAGGTAGTTCTTAGGCTTGATCCATCCTTATTACCAAAGGTCAATTCCCTGTTTCACAGACAGGAGGAAATCGTGCTCCCCTCTTTCTGTTCTAAGCCAGTCCACCCACTGGAGAAGACCTGGCATTCTCTAGATGTGCATAGGGTACTTAAAATTTACCTTTTCAGGTCAACCCCCTATAGAAAATCCTCTCCACTTCTAACAAAATTTCAATATTAGGAGACGAGGCCTTAAAGCCTCCCGAACATCTATAGGCAGATGGATCACAGCGTGCATTTATGAGGCCTATAAAGCCTCGGATTTAATGAATCCCCAAAGTATTGTGCCTCACTCTACCCGAGGGGTGGCCACTTCTTGGATCAGAGCTAGGGCCTCTTACCTGGAAATTTGTAGGGCAGCCACCTGGACCAGCCTACACTCTTTCACACAGCACTATAAAATTGATGTGCTGGACTCTGCAGATGCGTCATTTGGCCGTAGAGTTCTGCAGGGGGTTCTCGATTAAATATCCAATCTTATCTGATCCTTGCTAGATCCCTCCCTTTGCGAGTACTGCTTTGGAAAATCCCCAGAGTAGAGCTTCCATCCTGCACATCCCAGGAGAAAGGGCAATTGGGTCGCTTACCTTGTGAACTGCCCTTCTGTTGGGATGTGCAGGACAGATCTACTCTGGGGATGATACCCGCCAAGACGTTCCCTGTGAAATTTACACCAGTTTTGGGGGCTCTAATAACTATTTTGTGTATGAAATTTCATGTCAATCAGAGCATTAGTTGCAGAGATATGCACCAAAACCCCTCAAAATTACCCCAATTTCCCACCGCTCTGGTTGTGGCTTTCCGGTTCTTCCTTGTACTACAAGACTATGTACCAAATTTGGTACAAATCTGTCAACTCGTTCTTGTTATCATGGCCACTCACCCCCCTCACCCCACATTAGTGATTTTGCTTGGTTTTAAAAACAAAACAAACAAACAAAAAAAAACTTATACAAATGCCAAACCCATTTATCCTCTTCAGAATAACCTACCATTCAACAAGAAATCAACAGTTTAATTTTAACATTTCATGCACACGGTATTGCGTAACAGCTCCCACTATTGATCATAGAACAGCTGAGGATTAAAATAGTGCAAGTAATAGCTAAATGTTAGAGAGTAAATGTTAGAGAGTAAAAGTATGATAAGCAGAGGGATAGCTAGGTGGATGGGACTGGGCCCCCTGCTGGGGCAATCCACTCATGTGCATATGCATTCCACATGTGCGTGGACCCCTCGGGTTCATGGGCCCCGATACAGCTGCACATATTATAGCTACACCCTTGATGACAAGGATAAAGTATAGATCTGTACCAGAGTAGACATCGGAGGTCAAAAAAGCTAAAGAAAAATGGCCATCAAGGGATATGAAGAGAGGTGAAGAATCATGTATATATTTTGGAATACAAAGCCAGGAAGGTAAGTGTAGGAAGCATACTAAGGGAACATCAAGATGAGAAAAGATAATATGAAGTTATTATTCCAGGTACTGATTTCCAAGACTGAGTTCATATAAGGCAGTTTGAGGATATAACGAGTCAGACATTGGTGTCTTCTGATATGCAGCTAAAGAATACTACAAGTTTGCAGCAATACTGTTCACTTCAGTTTCCTTACCAGTTTCATCATCTTCTTCAGCTTCATCATCATCATCACTGTCATTTTCATGTTCAGCATGACAAGCGTATGCTCTTTTCAATCCATTAAATAAAAGGATAAAAGCTGGAAGGATCTGTCCTGAAACCTGATTTAGAACCTGTGGTATTTGTTCCAGATCGATTAGGGCACACAAACCAAGCACACACATCTTTCTGTCATGAAGTCTGAAACACAAAGAACATTTAATACATTATTTCCAATTTCAGAAAACAAAGAAGTGGTATATTGCACACGCTAGTCTGAAACAAAAACGAAAAAACCTTACCCCAAGAAACAGTCTACATCATTAAGCCACTGTGTAATGAAATGATTAGTAACTGGTTCCACGTTATTGGGGAAGCGAAGATTTTCCAAGGTTTTGAATAGTAGATGAGGATTGTAATACAAAGCAGCTATGGCAACCTGGAGGCACATTGTTCGCAGTTCACTTGTCCTCACTTCTCTCGTCAATCTCTCTAAAGCAGCTTCCACAAATAGGGGTATGCACTAAGAAAAGCACAATCACAAAAAGTTCAATATTTCCAGTGGAATTAAGATGCAAAACCCCACAATCAACATTATGCATATAACTTGTTCCATTCTATATAACAACTATTTTGCAAGAATCCTCACAAGGTTTTATATAAAACAAAAAGTACATAAAACATACATGTAACGTCTAAAGTAGGACGACAGGTACACAAACAATCCAGTGGTGGTAGAGGTCTAGCCATTATCAAATAACCCAAATAGTAAGCAAGTGGAAGGTAGGCATGCCGGTGAACCAGTCAACATATACAGCGTGGGATATATTACATTATCCAAGGCATACACTAAGCAGCACCACTGAAGTCAGTAGCAAAACTCCCACTGACATTAAAGGGCAAGGACTGCACCCTCAGTGTAGCTATAATCCAACTCAAGTAGATTTCTAGTTATTTTAAACACACACACACACAATCAAATCAAGGCTCACTCCAAACACAACCAATTGCTACTTTGACATCCCTTCTTTTGTTTTAATTTTATGTAATGTGTCAGTTATTACTGTAAGATATGATTGCAGTATGTAATTCAAGGTACCTTGCTGAAGCTGGAGAGTGGGTTCCCTGATTAGGTAATAATGTCATATCAACGGAGCCCATTAAAAGTTTTCAGGGAAACTTCCCACAAATATTAAGCTATTTATGTAACCTTTCCCTCTCAGCCTTGTAATACTGCTAAGCATATGAGACAGAGGAGAAGTTCTACTTGAGGTAGAGCCCATGACAGTTCTTGCTTCCAGTCCAAGGGGGCCCAAGAGCTTTAATATCTCATTTCTCTGGCTGCCACTTGGTCTTTAACATTTTAACATTATGTGGTATAACAATAAATCTGACTTACAGTTTACAGCTAAACTTTACTCCCCCATTCATCAAAATGCTTTAAATGGAGAGATAAAGACTCTTCCACCTGCAGAGTGAGATGTGATTCCACAACACATCTGTCAATGCAGGTTAACATCTGTCCAGTAATACTCCTATTATTAAAGTGTAAGATTCCAATAGATACTGCCAGCTATACAAAAAAGAAATGGAGGGGATTTTGCGATGCAAACAAATACTCTCTGGACAACACTTCCTATTTTTAATATGCAGGCAAAGCACATTTGGGAATGATGTTCCCTACAATGCTCTGAGGGCAACTGAAAGCATTAATACTGACCTGATCAATGCCACGTCCTTTACACTGTAGAATGATGACCTCTAGCAGTTTTGCTGCATGACATTCTGCATCTTCTCCTGCAACTCCAGTAAGGACCTGAAAAACACAATTTGCTTCTTGTTGATTTTATGCCTAAATTTCAAAGCTAATGTTTCATAGGCTTTTTCAAAAAAATGTTAATCCAGTACAGTGTGCCCTATGGCCATTTCTAGTTTCCATCAGGGAAGAAAAATGAAAAAGGAGCAAACTAAAACAAAGTTTCAGAATCATAGTCTGAGTTTAGCAAATAAAACAAAACTCCTTGCAAATAATGCTCACTTATTTGTTCAGTCAAAATAAACAAATGAATAAATAAATGCTGAATACCAGCATGGGTAGGAGCTTACAAGAAGCTTTGCACCAGAACGACTCATAGCCATTTGTAAAACTATTTGCACAAGAGATTCACTGAAGACCATACAACTCTGGTGAGCAACACAGCACAAATGGTGAAATACAAGCAGTAAAAGTAATAACCAGGCCACAAAACACATAACTAAAGCATGTTTGCAAAAAACTAATTACAACCTAAATAGCAAATGAATAAAAATTGCCGCCCTTTTGCAGTTAATTTGCAAATAAGAGTCAAGGCTACATTTTTCTGGCAATTTGCCAAAGGAGGAAGAAGTGAGAATTTTAAATCAAATTTGGCCAATAAACATACCCAACACCCTGCACAATAACTGTGACCATTACGCTTCAGGCAAACTGTCTTACTAGCACCTTATTATCTTAACTGCTTTGTTATCTCCTGCTTTTAGCTTCTAGCAAGGCAGTTTTCTAGGAGCAGAACAAACTTTTAGTTTGCTTTGGATTGTGGGGAAATGCTCCTTAACGTATTTGACAAAGGTTTCCCTAAGCCAGCAGGAGTAGATATTCCAGAGAGCTCAGTATAGCCCAGTGAGTGGTTAAAGAAATAAGCTTGTTGGGGCAGATACTGTCTCTTTCTATGCAAAATGTGCAGTGTCTAAAAAGAGGTCCAGATCTCAGCTGAGGTCTCTTGACACACTACTATAATACAAAAAAAACCCCACACACAACTGCAGATACTGAGCTCTCTGGAATATGCTTACAATAGGTTCATGTTGTGCGTAAGTTATCATAGATGAGCCATGCTAAAACTAAAAACCCTTACAGAACCAAAGAATGTGGCTTATTTATTTATTTTTTGAGCAGCTGGTCCTTGCATGGACTATACGTCTAGACTAAGGAGTCTTCTACTTACAAGGATACAGAACCTGTTTTATAATACTGTATTGTAACTCAGCAAATTGCAACTCCCTGCCATTGCTTGGACTTTTGGCATTGGTTCACCTTGATCCCTCCTGTTCTCAACCTATGGCACAAAAAACCTGAGGGCTGTATTACTTTTATCTAATTTGGGGATTATATTTGTGGTAATAAGAGTGGGACTTGTTGGGACATCATGAACAGGGGTCGGAATAGACAATGTGGCAGCCCCTTCCGACTATGAACTCCGAGACATGAGTAAAACATTTTAGAAAGGAAATTAAGAACTACCTACCTTTTTGCACATACTGTAGATCATTTCAAGATATTTTGTATCAGACAGAAGAGTGTCTGTATCAACAGTTACATAATTATGCAAGAGTGGCATCATATCTGTATTAAACAAGAACCAGTCAGTCAGTTCTTATGAATACTTTTACACACTTCCTCTTTACTGGTCTCCCCTGCTCTGATCTTGCCCCCCTCATCTCCATTTAATGCTCTGCTGCCAAAGTCATCACCTTGCTCATCGCTTTGGCCACATTCAGCCCCTCCTCTCAGTTCTACAGTGGCATAGAGGGAATGCGTTTCCTCTATGGGAACGCATTCATCACAAGCTCATGGTCTTCACCTTCAAGGCTCTTCATGGCCTTGCTCCCCCATCTCTCTCTGCTCTTGTATTCCGCCACATTCCTGCCTGGGAGCTTCGCTCCTCCTCTGCCCCCACCCCTTACCTGCTTACGACTACCCTGCTCCTCTAATTATCCTCACCACTTCTCTCTTGCTGCGCCCCAGGCCTGGAACTCCCTCCCTGGATACACTGGTTCTGCTCCCTCCTTCTCTTACTTTCAGATCCCTCCTGAAAACCTACCTCTTTCATCAGGCTTTCCCTGGCTCATCATGAGTGAAATTGTGTCCTATTCCCTCCCTCCAAATCTCTTCCCTGTAACTAAATTAAGCACGTGCACCTGCATCTGCATCTTCTCACTCATGAATGTATCCTCTCCCCCTTCCTTGTCTCCTAGATTGTAAGCCCTTTGGGGTACAGACCTGCCTGTAACTACTGACTGTACAGCACCAGGTACATTACTTGTGCTATATAAATAATAATAAAATAAAAATAAATGAAACTTTCAAGTTTTTTTTTTTAAAGGTGAAACAGGAATTAAACAAGTTTAAAGATTTTACCTGACAGATCTAGCTATAGATTACTTCAGCAATCAAGTTTTGGGGCAGTGGAACAGTAAATTAATGCTTACTAAACATAGTTTACCTGTAAAGTAATCAAAACCATCCTGCTGAAAGACTTCAAAGACAAGAGGTAAAAGCTGCCACATCTGTGCTGAAACTTGCTGACAAGTCAGACTGTGAGCCAAGGAAAAGATCTCCTCATAAAATTCTGAAACATAAGTACCACTTCATTAAATATTTAGATCTATGTGATCAAACTAAACTTAACACACAAGTGAACTAATAGGCACTTACCTAAAACATGCTGTTGTAAAACTGTTCCGATTACTTGCAAACAGATTCCTTCCAGCTGCTGGGTTATCTGAAAGAAAAGTTTTAAAATTCAAAAAAATATTTACAATAGTGGGCGTACATGCACATTAACAAATTTTCTTTGATGCAGCTATAAAGTAGTACAGTCTCGAAAAGTAATTCAAATAGCAATATGAAATCATATCTTGGAACAAACATATGGCTGAATCATTACCGCCAAAGATGCAAAACACCTTTAAAAAAAAAAAACACAGACGCCAGTGTTTTCAAGCAATTCAACAATCAGCAATTCTCAAGTACAGCCACCAGGGACTTCAATGTGCAGCTGCCATGACATTTATTACAAAAAACTGGATTTAATGACCACTTTTTTGGTATTAAGAGTACATATTCTTTACACTGAAAAACATTTATTTACATGACAGTTGCAAATAACTGCCTCTGTGGACACAGATGCAAAGTTTTTTGGGACCTAAAAAGCACCCATGACAAAACAGAAGCTTTTGCACTCAGAAGTTAAACATATTTCTCCGAAGTGGCAGCTGCCATGCGGCTGGTTCTGGTCACGGACGGGCTTGATTACCAGAAGTATTGTGTTGAACAAGTTTTTGTCTAGTGAGTGAAAGCTGCCTCACATACTGTAGCACCAAAAAGCTCATCTGTGTAGCATCAATGGTGTCAGACTTTATCTGCTTACGTCTCTGTTGCAAGAAAGTAAATCCTTACTGAGGATTTACTTTCTTGCAACAGAGACGTAAGCAGATAAAGTCTGCTTTGTGAGGCCTTCTATGCATATCTGTATGTCAGATTTCTGGCTGTCTGACATACAAATATTTCTCATTGCAGTTGGAAAGATTATTATTCCACTTGCTAGAGATACAGTAGTTTCACCACTGTTCATGTCTCCCTCTGCTGAATAAACAAAAATCAAGCTATCTAGATTACTACAGGAATCGCCAAGATGTCCAAATATTAAATGGCAACGGTTTATATACTTTGGGACTGTATCTATCAGAGATGGGCAAATGGCTGCTTGGGAGCCACATGTGGATCTCAGGCACGTGTACTGCGGCTTTCGCCAGAAGTAGCCACCTAGGGACATGTCCATGCAGCTCTCTCAAGAGGAAGAGAAGCTAAGCCACCATTTCTGCCACCAGAGTCTCCTTGGGACTGTGCCCTGAGCTGCTATTGCTGCTGCCCAAACCCACCACACAATGAGAGCGCCAAAGCTTTGATTGGGGGGAGGAGGAGAAAGAGAACGGGGAGAAGCCACACTGTCCCATCCCTGGGATCGTGGGAATCCACAATCAATGTAATGTGTCTCATGGATATCTGTGATATGATAATTTTGTTATGTGGCATTTGGGCGTGGGAACTTGGCTCACTCGTGATATATATTGTTAGAACTATGGCCCACTACTTTAAAGTGAACACATCTGTTCACAGCTGTAAATAACCACGCAAGATTTAAAGCAGCAGCTTTCCTGTATGACACTGCTGTTATGCAGCAAGTTGCACCAGGACAAAACATTCCATAGCAAGACGGTGCTATGGAAAGAGCAGCTCCCTGCTCCATAGCAATGTTGTGTGTATATCAGGTTTAGGAGAAAAGCATTCATTATTTTAAGAACAAAGCGATTAGTACATCAATATACACACTAGCCAAGTAGCATCATGATGGTGCTATGGAAGGAGAAGGAGCTCCATAACCTATCTCACACACACACACACACACACACCCAGTTCTGGATCGGCCCTTGCGGTCCGCTGGGAGCACCTCTCTCGAAGTCCCCCGTGTGGCTTGGGGGGAGACTACGGAGAGGGCGTTCTCAGTGGCTGCACATAGGCTGTGGAACTCCCTTCCAATGGAGGCCCCAGATCTCCCCTCCTTTTGTCAACAATGCAAGACCTGATTGTTCCGCCAGGCTTTCGGTGAGGGAGATGGGTAGGGTGGGGGGTTGAGTGTTAGGGTTTCTTATGTTTTATCTTTTGACTTCCCCCATAATGGACTGTGTTGTTTTATGTTTTTATATAATTTGGTATTATATTTGTATTGTATTTTTATTTTTTTTATACTTGTTAGCTGCCCTCAGCTGCTTTGGCAGGAGTGGTGGGGTATACATTTGTGAAATAAAAAAACAATTATTTTTAGAACAAAGCAATTAGTAATAGACACACTAGCCATGTATTGTCAAGACGGTGCTAAGAATTAGAGTTAATTTATAACACTTATTAATTAGAATTATATATTATATTTATAGAATTATTTTTAGAACAAAGTGATTAGCCCATCAATAGACACACTAGCCAAGTACCGTCACGTTAGTTTCTTAATCATCATCATAACACTTCTTAAAATACTTATATTGACAGATATTTAATCTAGGCAACTTATAGCACTAAGATTTTTTTTCCTGACCTCTTTGTGATCTTCAACTACACTAAGGAGCGTATCAATGGTATTCAAGATTCCCATTGCGGTCACTGCTTTATCATCACTGCCTTCTTCATCTGGTCCAGTCTGGATCACCTGGTTAAAGGTCATTGCCTGCACAGAAATAGTACATGCCCAGTTAGACATGGCACTCAAGTAGTTCAATTAAAGCAGAGAGAACAAGAATACAGATAGCTGTCTGACATTTCAAGATCAATTAATAAGCTTGCAAGATTTTTTAAATTAAACCATTAATAGCTAGTATCAACCACCAGAAATATACCTGAGAAGAATTGGCAGATGGAGGAAGATGGAATGGTCATTTTCCAAAAATCAAAATCTATCCATTTAAAAAGGCCAAACCCAGTGTTTCCCAAACTGTGGGCCCCCTAGGGTTGCAGAAGCAGCCATCTCAAATGCCAGTAATAGAGAAGGGGGGATGCTCCATCCTGAGCTGCTACTGCTGCCATGGGTCCAAGTCTGACTGCAATGGCAGCTCAAAGAATTCCTGTAGGCTACTTTTCCCAGCTGGAACATGTTTCCCAATAAATGAGCCACTGCTGCCGTCTTCCAGAATCCATGGACAGGGAAAGAGAGGAGCTGTATCTGCCAGGTGAGGGAATCCAGAAGAGCACAAGAGAATGGGGGAGATTAATGCGCTGGAGAAAGGAGGTGATTAAATGGACATGAAAAAAAGGGGGGGAGAGGAGGCTGGAATTGGGGAGGGAGGAAAAGAAATTTCTGTTTAAATTGTTTTGCATTATAGCTCTCTAGAGCAGGGATTCTCAACCTGAAGCTCAGGCAATGTGTGAAAATGCCTCCCAAGTCAACTGTCGGTAGTGCTCAGGAGCCTTTTAAAATAGCCCTAGTGGCTAGATGTGCAGTACCTGGAACTTGTGGTAGGGGGAGGCCCTGGTTCAAGTCTCACCTTAGCCAGAAACTCACTGGGTGACCTTGGGCCAGTCACAATATTCCCTCAGCCTAACCTACCTCACAGGGTTGTTGTGAGGATTTAAAAGTTGTGTTATTTTGTTTTTTGTGATGCGCTCCGAGTACCATGTCAGGGAGGTGCTATATAAAACTAAAAATATTATTAAATTATAAAGTCAATGTGAGCTAGGCTATTCACTTCAATGGGTGGAGGATTACCCTTAATTTCCTGTTAGTAAGGCAAACCTTTCCTTTGTGTCTTTCAGCAGGGGGAGACTGCACAGATCTGCCCCGAGGGTGTTTCCTCCTCCTTTTAAAGTCCCAGTGAGACAAGATCTCCCCACCCAAAAACCTTTTGTTTTGCAAATTAAATCATCCAATTAGAGCTGTTTCCCCCTCCTCCACCAAATACCTCCCCCATTCCTGCCACAACGCCTAAGTGAAAGGCATTGATACGTCTGGAAGCTCCATTTCAGAGGCTTTGGCGAGGGAGGGATTTGGGCATTCATATCCTCACTGCTCTGAAAGTTCAGGGGAATGCATGCCCTCCATTTCTACTATAATTATGTTCCTGCTAGGTTATGAATTTGTGGCGGCTCTTAGCTCAGCTGCATTAGGCAACTGCTATGGAGCCAGTGGCTCTCTATGGGGAAAACAAGCTGCCCCCTGCCCCCCCCCCCCTTCATGCCATCTCTTTGCCACTTCAAGCAGCAACGGGATAGAGAGAAGGAACGGGATTATTTCCCACCCAGAGTCACTGGAACTTACCAGGGAGTAAGAGCTACCAGTGCTGTACCACCCTGCTGAGCTTTGGATCCCAGGAGCCACAGCATTGCCTGCCACCATTGCAGTCTCTGCTACCCTGCCACGCTGAGGGAGCAGAGCCTGGAGGCTGTCCTGAACCTGCTTGCTCCAGCAGGAGCCTGCCTTGTGTGTCTGCTGCACCGCTGCCATTATTGCTCTTGCTTCCCCATTCTTGGGAGACCAGAGCCTGCCTGCCTCAGCTACAGCCCCATCCATCATCATAGCCATCTGGCCACTGGGCTTCATGCCCACCCAGGGCTCTAGCTGTGCTTGCTGGGGGAGCAGAGTCTGACATGAGCCTGCCTGCTCCATCTGGAATCCACCTGGAGATGCCACCACTGATATTATTATTATTATTATTATTAACAAACATTTATATAGCACCAGCAGTGTACATGGCACTTTACAAAGTAATAAAATAGACACGGTCCCTGCCCCTAGGGCTTACAATCTGAGCGACAGGAGCTGGGGGAGAGACATAGGAAGGGGAACAGAGGG
>QEPC01010659.1:2787348-2798806 GCA_003113815.1 Sphenodon punctatus
AACAGTTTCTGGTTTGTTGGCTTATGTATTTATGGCCTATGAGACTAGACATTTGCACAGTAGAGGATTTCAGTCTTCTGGCTTGCTAATTTGCCACCTTTTGTTCTTTGCAATTGGATATTAATAAAGATTCTACGTTTCCATACGCCCCTGAAGAAGGGTTTTCCACCTGAAACGCGTATGGTTCATGTGTTATATTTTATGGAAAAAATGATATTATTTGTACTATATAGAACATTTTTCCATATTTTTATTGATGAATTTATAATTGATTTCTATATACTTTATACTAAATAGCTTTGTGGTAAACACTTGTTTTCTTTTGGTATTGCATTCTATTTGTGCTACAGTTGATCCCTTGTCTTTTTTTGTAAGGAGGCCTCTTCCCATCTGCGTTCACCCCCTAATAGGTCCCTCATTCTGGGTGCCCCTGGGAACAGGGGACCCATAAGAGGGGTGTATGCAGGTGGGAAGAGGCTTCCTCGTTCCCACCCACCCCCGCTCAGAAAAAGCCAAGTGGGGCAATTTCCTGCTCAGCAGAGTAGCGTACAAGCCAGGGAGGAGCAGCAGCCTGGCAGTGAGGCAAGTCAACCAAAGGAGTCGGGTAGCCTGTCTGACTCAACCAGGGTGAGTCAGGCACCTCAAATTCAACAGGGTGCTCGACTGGCCAGGTACCCGGTTACAGCTCTACTTAGCTCCCCTCTCTGAGTGGCACCTCTCTTGTGGGGCAAGCCTTTAGGGTGGAAGACTGAACAGAGAACTGTCCCTTCAAGCCAGCAGGCAGGTAGAGAGATCACCTGTAACTCCCTGAGGATATATACCTGGAGAAGTAACACAAACCAAACAGTGTCTGCTCAAACAAAATGAACATTGCTAACAAAGACTGGTAGCAGACCAACATCAGGCAAAGGTACTGGAAAGCACAAAGCAAGTCAGTTACAACAGTCCTACAGTTTGGCGAGTGACTCATTCTCCTTGGTGCTGCCCAGCTGACAAGGGGGAAGGGTCTGAAGTCAAGCCTGATCTCCTGAACTGCACTCCACTCTCCCCCACCCCCTCCTGCAGGTTATGTCCCCAGACAACTCACATTAGTTGTCTCAGCTCCAGATGGCATAGGAGTAGCTCCTGAGCCAGGCAAGGACATGGGAATTTAAAGCACGTGTCATGGCTCTGTCCTGAGCAAGCACAGGGCATGTGAAACCAAACTCAAGAGCGGTGGCCTTAAAATTAGGCTTGCCCTTTTGTTTATTCCACAACAGGCCCTTGTTCCTACTGAAGGGGCTGTGGATGGGAGCTGGTCAGAACTCACTCCAAGTGACTCAGTGGAAAAGCTGGGAGTGGTCCCTCACCCTAGGCAACAGAGACCATTATCCAGCCAGCCTGACTGCTTTCTTGGGGTTTTGCCCAGGTGTATGAATATACATCACAATGGTAAATTAACAAGTGACAGCATATCACAAGGAATAATATAACTTAGCTCTCCAAAATAGCTACAGTAGTACCAGGAAAGGAAGTTTCAGCATAGAGAATGTGCAATGAGTTCTCTTTAGAGTCAGATACAGAGACATGAAAACTTTAAAAAGAAAAACAAGTACCTTTCTCTTGATTACTGATCAGAACCTGCAGTGCTATGGCAGCTTCCACTTTCACAGGCATTTCCCTGTCATCAATCAGACATCGTCTCGTCAATTCTAGTGCTGTCTGCAGATTCTGGTCACTCTTAAATTTAACTTCACAGAAATAGTGAAGGACCCAGCAAGCCTGGAAAAGCCATTGAACAACTTCAGGAAGTTGACATTTAAATTACACCAATACAAAATAGTACTCAAATAAATCTATGAATACTACAAAAGCTACTTATAAATTAACTAAAATACTAGATTTTTTTGGTTAACTATGTTTGAGAGTTTGGAGGCTGGCCAGTGGTAGATTTGTCTTTCAGACATCACTAGACCAGTACTATGATCTCATGTTCATCTTTGGCCACAGGTTGTGTGTGAACAGTATAGTCCAAATGCAAAACACAAATGGACCATACCATCAAACACAGATGAAAACTATGCACACATTGCTGTAGCCATTTAAAACATTCAGATTAAGTTCATTTGTTTTGTATAACACACTTATTACAGAAAAAGCTTCAAACAGCATTTTATGTCAATTTAAAACAAAGAAAGAATTTATGGGGGAAAGCCACTTTAATTCCAGCAGATCAAGATTTGGTCTCATAAATTCTTACCCGTGCTCGCATGTAGCCCAGCTCACTGCTGAAAAGAGGGAACACATGATTCTGCAACATGTACTCCATCTGATCTTTGTATATTTTTTTCTGTCGAAACATTAAAACAATATTAATTTGGGGGGTTTTTTTTTAAAAAAAAAGAGAAAAAAACAATTGTTTTTAAAAATAAAACATCAAGAGATTATGCAAAAGTTCCACACTTTCAGCAAAAGGAAAAGACTTGTAGTACCCTTCATAGTAGTCCCAGACACAAAAGAAAGGTGTTCTCTTTTTACTGCCACAACCAAGAGTTGCAAAGCAAGAACTAAAACTGATTCGGACCAGGCATTCACGGTGCGGTTTTTATGGTAATATTTTGTTGCCCTTGTGACAAAGGGCACTGCTTCTGCACTCTGATTTCAAGAACGAAATCTCTTCCTTTACAATTTAAAAGATGTAGCAACTATTGATCTGTCTTAAGAAAAAATGAGCTACCTCTCAAATCATGCTGCACCACCCATAACAAGATTCCTAAACCTGCTGCACAACTGCTTTCTACATGAGAACTGACTAGCTATATCAACAGACTCTCTCTGACAAAACTAATTTTCTAATGGGAGTGGCTAGAAGTTTGATTAGCAAATGAAACAGAGGAACCTCTGTAGCAAGTTTGTCATGACCCAAACTGATTTTATGACCATTTTTACAAGCTGCTACTGAAAATTATCCACATTCCTTTATCTCAACACACCATTTACATGTTTCTGCTGTCTAGCTTCTTGAGGAACGAAAAATTGCATAATGACATTTTCACTTGGTTCAAGAGCTAAACAATCAAGTTCAGCTATGGGACATAACACAATGGGTAAAAACGGAAGCGAAGCCGTGGCAGTTATGGTCTGGGCCGCAGAACAGTCAATGCCCATGGCTGGGACCCAGGAAGATTCAACACTGGCTGCCCTACCTCCGCGCTGTGGTCGGTGCCCCGCCCTCCCACCACGACGGGCAGCCAGCCATGGTGACCGGTCATGGCAGACTCGACACAGGCTGTGTCTGCTGGCTTGGACATGCCAGCCTGCTGTGGCCTGACTGAGCAGGACTTAACTTGGGAGGTTTCCCGAGGTCAGAGCCCAGACTAGCTGCTGACACAGCTCAGGGAAATCCTGGGCCAACATCTGGCGGCGCTTGTTCAGATATGCAGGTGAGGTCTGGGCCAAAACGTGACAAAGTGGGCCGCTGTCATGTCCGTTTTTACCTGACACCTATAGCAAGAGTTGCAAATTCAGGAAGCTAATCTTAGGGAACTCCTAAGCAATCTTTGGAGTAGGTAGAATAGGGAAGGTAATGGAAACTGGAACCAAAGATCCACTACCAACGTTAGCGTACGTACTTTTAGGAGTATTTCAGCCAAAGAACCAATCATGTGTAGAGCACCATCTTTCTTACGAGGATCAGCATTTGGCTCTGTAAGTATCTGATAACAAAAGCCCATTGTCTTCTGCAGGACCTAGTTTGGGGAAGGGAAAAAAAAAAAAAAAGAAAGAGTTGGCCAAAATATTTTTCCCTGTCTTGAGAGAACTGACCATAGTATTTCAACAGTGCCCAAATTGTTGTAAACTTCTTGTTCTTTCCAAAAGCTTAAAATTTGAGCAGCATTTTATAACATCGTTCAAACACCTTGATGATTTATAGCTCCCATCATCAAATATGGAAATCCACCCTCAAAGAACAAGATTTCTAATACCAATAAATGTATAGTTAGGAAGCTATGGAATTCAGAACATTATGGTAGTTATATATTAAAACTTGAAATTTTAAAATCTTATGAGGTGCTTTGAAACTGAATTTCAAAATCTTATTTTGAATTTGTAATCAGAGAGGTTCACAAAAGAAGACATCATAGTTGGAATTGTATAGTCCAACTCAACCTCTATATAGCTTACCTCTTTCCTCTTACTACATGCTGTAAACAACAATGTCTGAGCAGCAGTTGTAGGGGAAATGAAGTCTTCAAATACATCTATTAAATAAATATAATATTCTATAAATGTTTGACCTTTAATACAATTCAAAAGCATTAACATAATCTAAGAGCTTAAGGTTAAACAGCAGCAAGGGAATTCAGATTTAAGTGACTCTGCAGTCTCTGTTCAATGAGCTTTTTCATCACACGCATTTCAACACTGATCTCACATAAAAGGTTTTATTTGGCATACGAGTTCTCTCTTTTCCTCTTCCAATGTCTTTATCATGTCTAAATTAGAGATAAGAATCTTGGAGCAGAGAACTTATGTCTATAAAATGCCTTACACTTCTTATGCTGTAGATATACTAGATGATTTAATAGATAATCGTAACTGGGAGAAAACTGAACACAGAATGGGGCATTCATTGCCCTACTTAACAGCCATCTGTTAGTAGCTTGGGAATTAGCCTCTACCAGCAATGTAAATTGCATCAAGATGCAAAGCACTAAGCCCAGGCATCTAGAAATTTCAAAAGGTGCTAAGTAGCCTTCTTGAGGCTTTCATGCATATCCCAAACAGGCCACACAACTTCCTTTCTGGGATCTTTGCAAATTCACTAAGATTTTACAACAATTTCTAGACAAGAAGTGCCACCTAAGAGTATAGAAATTCAAGACACCATATTACAGGAGTGGTCAAGGTCCCCAGTCCCAAAAGCTACATACCAAAACCTTCATATGGCCAAGCGTTACAAAACATAGACACACACGTGTGTTCAAAAATGCATGCACGCTCACACAAACCAATGGAACTGGTCCTCTTCAGTGCTACATACCAAGATTCTGAAGAGCAGTTTCAATTCAGCTTCTGAGGGTTGGGTGCAATCAAGATGCAGGACCATTAAGGCAGCATTGGGCCCAAGACCAGCCCTGGCCCAAAGCAACACTTGAAATGTCCAAGAGCCACTGACAGCAACTGCTTGGCCACCCCACCACCAGAGGAAAAAAAGGGCACTGCAAGCCTGAAAAGACTAAAGTCCTCCATTTTCATGAGAAAGCCTGCCATTTTAGGAATATACTTCATGCATACATGTACATTTAAAATTCTTACCAAACTTCATACGTATATATTCATATGGGTCTTCCTGCCACAGCTCCTCATCAGCATCTGTGTAGCACATCAATGGGAAAATAACATCTTGGATAATTCCCTGCAATCAGTAAGATAATAGTTTATTACCTGCTTTCGGTCCTTTTCATCTTTTATTTAACACAATTTAAATGTTACCCTACATCTTAAAAGACATGGAATGAAGATATTCTAAAAATATCACGGTTGTATCAGGTTCAAGAACCTACTTTAAAGAACTAGAAGCCAAGATCCTTCAAATACAGGTAAAGCTGTGCCATTGCTGCTTGTATTAAGCTCTGAAGCATATGCTCACCTGCTGACATTAAAACAAACTTTGTTGTGCAGCCAAGCAGAATCATTCAAATAGATCAAGAAATTGTAGGTTTTATGATAAAAGCACGAAACCTGTACAAGTGTTAAGGCACAACCTAATCAACATTTTCAGATATGGGTCTAAGTCTGTCAAATCTGATTGGCTAGGGCGTAGGTTCTCAGACTGGGAGGCATGGAAGGTGTTCTTGGGGAAAGGGGGGGGGCACAAGAAGGACCCCAGCTGACAGACAGCTAGCTCCACACTCTCTGAGCTCAGAGGGAAATCGCCAAAATAATGGGGTGAAAAGCAAGAGTAAAAAAAAAAAAAGAACAAGGGGGGGGGAGAGAAGCAACAGAAGGATGAAACGGGAGAGAAAGATGTATGCTTATGCAGTGGGGGGGAAGGGTCTCAACTACCTCAGACAAGTGGAAGGGGGGTGCCGTTCAAAAAGTTTGATGAACAATGGGCCAGGAGTACTGTATTACAATACAATCATGTGGCCCATTAAGACCACAACAGCATAACTACTCAGAGGTATAAAGCAGAGAAGACGAAAGAGGATATCTCCTCCCATAAGCTTTTTTTTTTTTGGGGGGGGAAGGGGGGAAGAGAAGGGCAGCCCTCTCCAATTTCAGCCTTTCCTTAACTGGTCCTTTAATTTCAGGGGGGCAGGTTAGAATGTTCTCCCTCTTACTTTGGACTGTTAGTTAACACACTTGGGGTGCAATCCTCAGCTATTAAAGTTAAGGGAACTAAGTCACTACCTTTAACTGATGGGAGGAGTGAACCCTGTAAGTTAACTACACTTCTAGCGAGCGATACAAAGAACCCATTTAACTAGCTTTTAATCACGATCATGAGAATAGGATGGTCAAAGCATGTTAAAAGGTTAACCTGAAGCGGTGATTATTGAGAGTATAGCCCAAAGAAAGGATTGAGGAGGACACTGCATGATAATTCTAAAGACATTATCAGTCTTGGAAAGGCATATTTAGCAGCATATTTAGGAACTTTAATCTGCAGATGCCTTTGATTGTCTCATATCCTATCACAGTATTACATCACTGAGATAACACAAGCATATTTTAGCTTTTAATATTTTAAAATTCCAAAATAGGTGCACCTATCAAACGGATTTTAAGCCTTCACTGACATACGAGATATATATTTAAGGTTCCAATGTGCTTCAAACCAATGGGCTCTTTTAAGTTAAGTAAATGATTAGATCTTTGCAGATTTATTTTTTGCTTCAGTCTGAGAAAGCAACTACTCCCAATGCATGATGCTAGCTTACAGATATTTCTTCTCATAAAGCAAACGCAAACTCTTGCTAAAATATCACTATGCTCACATAATTTCATCTCTACCAGGCTACAGAGTAAAACAAACTAATACACAATTCAGTCATTTAGGTACAATTCCCAGAAAATTTACTTGGATATGGGGTTTCAGATTCTTCCAGGTAACAGCATGTGACACTCCTTGATTGATGTAGTTCAGTGTTTGTTGCAGAACTCTAGGAGCCATGTACTGCTTTTCCTTGTACTGGTATAGCACTTTCAGCAAAACCTAAGGAATTCAAGCCTCATTTTATTTTTTAAAGTTTTTTTCCCCCCAGTAACCAACCGCCCCACACACACATCTAGCCTGAACAGTGCCCTTTAAAAAAGTCTTCAGCATTTTTGCAAATAGAAAATTTAAAAAAATATTTTAAACTGTGCAAATCTAGATTACTGTGCAGAATTCCCCCATACAGTTCCATATCCACATCTGTAAAACAAGTTTAGTTAACTTGTTCAGATAAATTTTAGTGTTCATGAAAGGGGCTATAAGAGCTTAAGAGCCTGAAAGCTTAACTGAGAACCAGCTTGAACTTTTACTAACAGACTATACAGCTGGGTGTAATATATTCTTCTTGGGTTATTGACACTAGATGGTTTCAGAAGGTAAGTAACTGCATGCTCTCAACCGGTGCTGAGCAGATACTCAGCACTCTGAAAAACATCACAAATCCTCATTAAGGAGGAGGAAAATATTTTAAATATATTTATGCTAATATATTTATGTATTTCTTACCTGCTGGACACTAACAGCAAATGCCTTCAGGAAGACTTCAGCAAATTCATTGTACTCCTTAGAAACATTACCAGGGCTTCCATACCTAGGATTAAAAATGAAAAATCCAATGTACAATATTTAGCTGAATTTTAAGTTAGAAGTAACAAATGGAGAAGGCACTAAAAAGCCATTACCTCTCAAAAAGTCTAGCTAAGATGTGCAGAGCCCATTTCTTGCATTTCCACCAAGGTAATTCAGGTCTATCATCTTCATCAACTTGAAGAGTTTCCTTAGGCAAAAAACAAAATATTTACAGATACTGGTTAAGTGACACAAGAATATTCAGAATGTCATGTGGAATATTGTGCTTCACTTTTTATACTACTAGTTGTGTAAAATACCTCCAAGTGCAACAGTAATATTAAAGACTTTAAAGAAAATAAAGCTTATACCATAAAGACAACTTACTACAAGTTAGAAAGTACAACGGGAAATTACTACAGGTTACAGTCCACAAGCATTTCTACTCTACTTAAGTCTTAATTCTGACAATATATATGCAGTCTCATTGATTTCAACTAAATATCAAGCAATAAGAAAAAGTACTATTTTTAGCTAGATTATTAATTTGGGAAATACACTTCTGATGTTGTACACAGAAAAACTATATACAAAATACACACTTACAGCTGGTACATCTCTGTCGACAACTGTCTTCAGAATTTCTATCCACTCAGTCAGGTTCTGCTGATTTATCAGCTCCAGGGGTAATGTATACTATTTATAAAAAAGCAACAATTGCAAAATCAAATCAGCATAAAATCCAGAATGTTTTATTCTACTGTTTGAATTTAATGTATGTGGGAGCCCTTCTATCAAAACCATACTGGACATTCTCTGTACATATGGATAATGAATATTATGAGCAAAGTAGTTTAGAATGATATTAAAGTGAGTGGGGTTTATTGTCTATTTTACACCCTCAAAAGATACTTTCTTGGGTTATCAGATTTGGGTTAAAATATTTCAAATTCTAAGTTTTTTCCACCCTCTGAAATTGGATGCAGTAACATTTTCCTTGCTAAAAATGTATTTACCATAACCAGGAGTATATAACTGAAAGGGGGTTTAATTGTTTCCTTTCAAGAAGTCCACTACTCAAATCTCTAAATGAAAAGGATATTTGAATGAAACATCATGTTAATCCAGGTCTTTACAAATAACAAGATATACCCATATGCCGGTTTTTCAGTAAACAAGAATAAGCTCAAAGCTTATTGCTCATACCATAGCTGATACTTGTTGGGAAGCGACTCAAAAATTTAATCTGTTATTTTGTTTCAAAGCATTCTCTACCGTGTAATATAAGAGGTAGCAGAGTTTCTTCAGATTAAATTATTGCTCTGGGTAATATATGCTCCCACCTGAACAAGAGCATAGAAGATTTTGAAGATCTGCTTCTGGATGAGAACAGACTGATCAGATGGATCAGAGAGAAGCTGAATGAAACGGTCCTTCAAAACTGGCAAGAAGTGTTGCATAGCTGCTATCAAGGGACTCCGCTCCTCTGTTTTTTTGTACCTTTGATAAGAACAACACCAGCTTTAAGAAGGATTTTACAAATAACAAATTTAAAAATTAAATTGCACTTTTCTCACTAATGATTCTAAGGAAATACTATTTTAAATTGCTAGTAATAGCGTATATCATTCAGATATGCATCCAAGCAACACTGTATTAAGCTCTTCAGCTTCCATTACTCTACCAAGACTGAAAATTATTTCTGGTGACCACTTCCCTGCTGACTCACTTCTGCTTTGAATACCACATCACATGCACATCACACGATACTTTATGGTAAAACAAGGTCAGAGCAGTAGGAAAAATAAGTAATACCAGCAATTTTATAGGCAAGGACTCTATAAACAAGCGAACACCGTAGTAATTGAATTGGAAGACAGAGTATACTCTGCTATATGCTATACCAGCAATGTGAAACAGGGATTTCAAGAATATAGTTCTGCTCTACTTGCAAAGCCATATATTGACTTTTTGATTAAGTAATTCATACTCAAGTATCTCGCAATCATGTGGGGGCAGGCATGAGCTTTTTCTTTCTGTACAGGAAACCTATGCCAGATGGGATGTCTTAAACTGCAACAGAATGGCAGGAATAGCTAGAATCCTACACAGATATAGCTACAATGCATTTGCCTTAGCATAAGACTGAGCTCTTTAAAAAGTGGATAATGTAGATGCATTTGCTCAAGTCCTTTATGGACCTTTGCCAAAAACAAAACAAAAAACTGGTGGCAACAATTAAAATTGTTACTGAGACAAGTTTTCAGTTGCTATGTATAAACTATTATTGCTCGCAGATAATACTTGGACATTCACCCAAGTCATACATACATGGATTCCAACTGTAAAACTTGACCTTTATTAACTGAACTGAAAAACAGTCAAGCATTAGCAATAGAGGAGTTTGGTGTAGAAGTTCTTCTACACCAGGAGCTAAAAATAAGCCTACTAAGCTGCCTGCTAATTTTGTAAATAGCCTAAACTTATAGTTTTAATTTCTTTTAAACATTTTCAGAAAATCTGGTAATTAAAAGATCCAACATCCCACTATCTATTTTAGGTTGCTGTGTATAGACACAGTAAGACATCCCAATTCAGACCAATTTTGGAAAATCATAGTAAGCTAATTGCTGAATTTAGTATCCAATATGAAATGCGGAAGAGGCTGATGTATTTTAAAAGTCCAACATCTCTATTAAAATCTACTCTGATTTGGCTGACTTACTGAAAATTTTAGAGATCTGTTGCTAAAATCTCTAATCAGTCTAGGTGTACCAAGCATGACCCAACCCTCCAGATCTCTCTATATAGCCAATTTCACTGCACATTTTTTCAGCAACACTGAGCCATATGCATGGTAGGCATAGATTTAGAGCGCCTGACAGTGGTGGAAGGCAGCAGCAACTTCAACAATGAGAAAAAACCCAGCCAAGAACAGAAGTTAACATCAGGTCTCCAACTGACTACTCTAAATAAATCTAAATCTAATCTAAAGTGCCCCAATCTCTCAAAACTGCACCCACACAGTAACAATAGGCAAGGTGCCAGTCAGCTCGTGAAACCTACCTCTCAAAAATTCAGAAAGGTCACACGCAAAAGAGGAGACACTCCTTTGGAATGGCTCTCAATACAAAGACACTAACAATCACTCCCAATACAACAGGGCAAGGTAATCACTTTCCAATAAGAAAAGGGGAAACCTTTGCAAATCCTGCTAACCTGATTATTCTTATGTAAATTAAAAAATGCAGACCTCACCAGTAGTTGGGAACAGACTAACTGCTTGGGGGTAGGGGCAATTTGTTCAATATAGGGTAGAACTGCCACACATGGAAAGGGCAATTGGGATTCTTACCTGTGAATTGCCCTTCTGTAGCCTTGCAGGGAGTTTATTCGGACTCAGGGAGCGATCTCCCTCGCATCCACTAGGAGGCAGCACAGACTTTCCACTGGGCATGCGTAGGGAGTGTTCCCTCGCTTCCCCAGGAGTAACACAGCCGAAGATGAGAACTGGAAAATATAAAAACAAATACAACCTTCCCCGTAACGGGGTAACATGTAGAACAATCAAACTATCTTAACAGAAGCAAATTAGTAACAGACGGGTGGGCCGAATAAACTCCCTGCAAGGCTACAGAAGGGCAATTCACAGGTAAGAATCCCAATTGCCCTTTCTATAGCCTTCAG
>QEPC01010659.1:2806606-2819492 GCA_003113815.1 Sphenodon punctatus
CCCCCCCCCCCCCCCTTTTAGGGTCTCTTAGGGAAAGGTTGAAAACTTTGGGGAAATTTCCAGAAATTTACATCTTGTAACCACTAGATCCAGGAGGTCCATGATTCCAATCACAGCAATGATCTGTTTAGGGGGTATGGGTGTCAGTAGGGTACTGTGTGACATAATTCAACAAACCATTATCATTTTCTTTCTTTAAAAAAAAGCTAGAAAAATATGTACTAGAATTATGCCAAGAAAAAGTTAAAGCTACAAAGTAAAGTGCACAAAGAGCTACAGAATGCCCGCATACAAAACCCTAGCTCACGCCCCTCTTTATAGGTTTTTAAGTGATCTCATAGTATTTGTTCTACAGGATCCCCACCTCATTCAGCAGCAGACACAGCGAACCTGGCTTCCAACTTGACGATTTGCAAAGATGTGCATTTGTGTTATTACAGATCCAGAGAAGATTGTGTGGTTGCTGTGTTGGTCCCAAGTGACACAAAGGGAAAGCCAAGTGGTCCGAAAGGTATCTTTTATGGGACCAACTGCTGTTGGTGGAAATAAGCAAGCTTTCGGGCCACGCAGAGGGAGATAACATTCTGGGACTTCCTAGATTCTGAGTTCTCAACTTTTGCAAACTGAACACACTTTCAACAAGATCTTTTACATTTAATACATTAGGTGTATTTAGGTCTTTATAGAAAGTTGTAAGAAAAATTATTCAATTGCTTCTCTCATCTCCCTCAAAAGCCACATTCTGCCCCCACTCTCCAGCCCAATGAACAATTTTTCCTGTGCCTATGAAGCTTACAAGTCCCAGGCTCATCTTTATACACATCAGCTGTCCAATTAAGACCGTAGGCCTGAAACCACTTATTCAAATTTGCCTCACTTACATTAGTAGGACTAACTCCATATAACAACTCTAAACACAAACAATACTGAAGCTATTATCAAAGCTATGATGAAGACAGATCATTACAAACGGGTCTGGGGGTGATACGAATGGACCCCTAAATTCCCCCAAAATGAGTACCATCCCCCCACTCCTGCTATCTAAACTGAGGCCAAGGGACCTGAGAAGAAGGGCATGCAAACAGCCCCCAGGGACCAACAGAGGCCGGAGAACATGGGGATAGAGGCTTGACAGGGAAGCCTCCCCATACGAGGTGCACAAGCAAAAAAAGGGGGGGGGGGTGCAGGAGAAAAGTAAAGCAAAAGTAAGGATTGGGCCCGATGCCAGGATCACTAGCTCACTCATGTAAGATACCAGTTTTCAGCTTGGAAGAAAGAATAAAGGGAAGACACACAAAGTAAGAATGGAGCCATTAGGAGAAGGGTGTGTTTTCTATTGATCAAAGCCTCAGGGACATGACTTAGCTCAGTAATATCCCCCATGCCAGCTGTTAAGCAGACATTAGAGACCAGGTGTGTCTTTTGTGTTACAGGAGTCGGTCGTTAGCTCCTTCCTCCTCTCCCACGTTTACCTGTAAGCGATTTGTTGTTTATGGTTGACCACAGTTTCTAAGATACCTTGTGCAGAGCATCTCGGCTCCTTTCTCATGGAAGTAAAAGTCTAGGTTTCACCCCTCGTTAGCCCATTGTACATGCCCTAGTCTTCCTCTCAACCTCTACGAAACCTTGGACCCCAGATACATGCAGGTCTCTCCTGCATGTGTCTGAGCTAATGGATCTCCCAGACTTCGGCGTTCCCCCACCCCCCCGCCCCTTTTGGACCCCGACATCGCTGGATCCTGAGCTGCTGATCCTGCTCAATCAGCTAGGAGAGGTAAACTACAGGTCCAGTCTCTTGCTTTTTCTTCCCCTCTGCAGAGCCTAACCCACGGCCCCTGTTCTTCAGTGTACTCTTACTTTTACTTTCCCAGCTGCAGTCTGTGTTTTCTTTGTAGCCTTTGTTTGTACCCTTGTACACCTGGGAACCCCGGTTTAAGTGATTAGACTAAATTCCCCCCTGAAGTTAAGAAACGGTAGATATTGGGTGGCTCTGTCCCCAGTAGCCATGAGGGGGTTCCTATCAACACAAGCTTACTTTTCCTTCCCTCGCATTCGTTTGCATTTTTCCCTTCATGTATTCCAGCAGCCAGACCTGGGCTGTGTTTTAGTATTAGCTTGTATGTGTGTATACCTTATCTGAGTCCTTTTTCTTTTACTGTATAACCCAATAAACCTCGTTTAGTTTTATTGGAGCATTTGTCTCTCTTTTCTTATAATTTGGGGAGGAAACATAACCTGTCTGTAGCGTGTATTGTCCTCAGCCTGATCCCTTGAGCACGAGGAGACCCCCTATAGTGACTAATTTGGTTAATTCCCCTAAATTTTAAGATAGAGCAGATATTGGGGAACCGATCCCCCAATAACCACACGTGGCAGGGGGTCTTGTGTTAACAGGGGGGCATGATGAGGGAGGCCTGGAGCTACTTACAAGCAATATATTTGCTAACGTGTACCTGGGTTCCCAACTCCAAGGATCACACACCAAAATCACCCTATGGCCAAGAGCCCCAAAGATGCACATGTTCCTTCACAGCATCATTCAGACTGAGCTTCGCCCCCTCCCTGTCTCTGCTGCTTTGTGATGAGCTAGGAAGAGCCAGTGCTCTGCTGCTGAGATTCTGAGGAATAGCTGCAATTCAGCTGCTGAGACCTTGTGCAGCAGACACGGGACTATCAAGACAGGTTCTGAACAAGAGCCACTCGAACTGCCTGAGAGCTGCATGTGGCTGCCAGTATTTCAAATTCTGGAGACTTATAAGAGTTCTAGTATCCAACATTAAGCAAAGCATTTAATTCAACAGCTCACACTGAAATTGCACATACACACATCGCAGGAAATATATCACTGCTATTGCGCATCATAGTTTTCAAAGCTTTTTTTGTTTGGGGGAGGAAACAAAGGACTTTTTACAGGAGGTGAGCCCATGCAGGTCCATCCATCCCCCACCCACCGGAGCACCTGTCTGAAGGCAGTGTGCGGGGGCACGTGCTCCAATGACCCATGTACCACCCACTCATGCCCAGACAAGGAGCATCAGGGAAAATTCCGGGATGCTCTGTGCAGGGGCAGGTCAAAAAGTGCATGGCACACACCCATTGCCGGCCTGTTTAAATCCCATCCCCACTCACCGAACATGTGTGGGTGCTCCACCCAGCGCACACGGGCCCGCCTCCCAGCTATACCCGTTTAAAAACGGCCAAAAACTTACTCATAGTTTTTCACAAGTTGATAAAGACAGAGGAGGATTCCAAGCCAACAAGCACTGTTATCAGACCGAAGATAAAAACCAATTTTCTCCACTACTGCAGTCCAACGGTTGGGATAATCATGCTTGATAATGTGGTGAATACAAGTAGTAAGCTGTACTCTGGAAAGTAAGCAAATACAGGGTTAAATAATTAACTACTTTCATTGTTTTGAGTGAGTTTTTATGGGATGATGGAAAAGCTAATTAACTGAGAACATTAACTCAAAAAAATTGGAAGTCTTGTGTACACAGATCAGTCAGTCTTCTCTCTGGACTTCTCACACTTCCCACCTGCTTCACATTTATTATCTATTGATATTCTGGAAAGGATTCTAATATTTAAAGATCAATTCTTCTTCAGTGCGAAATACTTTATACCTGTAAAACCCCATGAAGCTGTGTAAAGTACAGATGGAAAAAAAAAACCAAGGCATTTCCTCTACCTATATTAATTCTCGGCACTCCAATACAAAAATCCACACAGTGCAGTTGAAATCACAATGAAGCTTAAAATGCAGGTTGTTTGAAAAAGAATGGCATAGAGCCCATAACTCAACTGAGTAAACTAAAGAATTATACCTAATCAGCTCAGGAGAGTGAATAATGGCTTCTACAATGTTTTCACGAATACAATGTCTGTCTTCTTCTGGAATTGAATAAGGTGGGATTTCCCCTGGTGTAGTTTCACGGTCAGGCCAATACTGGGTTATCATATTCTTCAAGTAGATAACACCTGTAACATGTAGGTTTGATATTAGTACAAAGAATAGACAGGTCATTATGCAAATATTTATTAATTCACCCCATAGAACACCTATCCATATACATGATGTTGAACGTAGACAAGTGCCACATACACACAAAACCCACCCAATTTGTCACATAGAATGGAAATCCTTCCTTTCCAGTTATTGGGTATAGAACAAACATTTGAAGTCTGCTAATCTGAACATGTTATCACTATTTTTCAGATGATGTTTTGAAAATTATAATATATTCAAGATGGTTTTGCATCTTGAAAGCATGGCTCTTTTATAGGTTTGATTTTAGTCTTAGGATCTGCTTTAATGTGACTTTTAAAAGGAGATTGTGCTGCTCAGATTATAGGTTACTAGTCTTTATGACAGACATCAGGCTGCTGACAGATGTACGTCTGACAGATTTAAGCATGAACTGCTTAAGTGGCAAAATCCAAGTTAACAGTGTTTTGGGAGTAACTTTTATTTACAAATATCTAACTCAATCCAAAATTGCAAACACTTTTAACCAAGTTAATATTAACTGAATTCCGACTGTAAAGAATTAAAAAATTAGCTATTGTCTACTACTAGTACTGCTCAGGATTCAAAGTCTACGCCTAGCAATAATCCTTCTGAATACTTACATGGGCCCTTCCTTAGCTAGTAAGCTGTTGTGCACGTGTGCAAGGATCCGCCCCCAGTTACCAACACTGAATATCAGGGCTTTAGTTGGGACTAAGTTTCTACGCATTGTTTTTTACATATAATTTCCCTAAATTTCCCTTAATACTTAAGCAAGTATTTTAAAATTTCAAAATACTAAATTCTTTCTTGAAAAAATGAGTTGGCCTCATTGCTAAATAAAATGTTGGGAGACAAATTCATAATCTTGTCACATCCTGTGCAGCCAAGGACAGCCACTGTGCTGCTCTCCCAACGTTCTCCACCAATGGATCCAGAGGGACTTAAATGATCTTAGCAGCAGTTATCAACTGTTTTGACTATAAGATTTAAGTTAAAAATACATGACTAATGAGTCTGAGTCAAAAAACAAGATCTGAACAGAGTTAGAGAGCAGGAATACAAATTACACTCCCAAACCATTTAAGCATCTCTAAAAAGGCTTTTCATCCAGGGTGTGCGAATAGAGATTATAAAAACAACTCTTTTGCGGCACACAAAACCCACCATTTTTGATCATTTAAACATGAACAGGGAACCTCAGGCCCAGGGGCCAAATGCAATCCACAACTAGTTTTTATTTAACCCATTTCCAGTTCCTGGATCTGGTTCCAGTTCCTACCTCCAAGCACTGAAAGCTGAGATCAGGGTAAAAGAGAAGACAAGAGGGCATGCACTCAAGGACAGGTGACAGATCCATGATCTGACCCTCCCCTTTCTGAGTGTGTCGCTTAAGCACTCCTGCCCCCGACTTTTATGCAGCCGTTACAGCTTGAACTAATTTTCAAAGTGGCCCTTGGAAAGAAAAAGGTTCCTGATCCCTGGCTAAAAATTTCTAGTAACTTCCAATACATTTATTTTGGAAGTTACATCAAGAATTTACTTGTGAGAGAAACAGCCTCATTAAACAGACTTGCTAAAATGTAACACCGTACCAGTTATAAAATGTTCTATACAATGATCTTCACAGGCCATGCCATTGATAATCAAAGCCTTTGGAAGTTCATGGAAATTACTTTAGCACAGCTCACATCATAGTGAAACCAGAGCATATAGGTTCCCTACACACCTCAGCTGGCAAGTGCTAGATATTCAATCACTGTTTACATACTATAAAAATATAAAGAGATTCCAAACTTGCCTGCTTGTCTCACTGGTAAATCCAGTTGCTCTGACATAGTGATCTGAAGGAGAGTTGAAACAAAGTTCACCGACTTATGAGCCTGCAAAGTAAACATACACATGAGAATTCAGATGTCAAAAATAATATTTGGAAATCAAGTAATACTTGAAAATAAAACTCAGATCTTTGAGGCAGCCCAATGATTTTCTACATTTTCAACATTTACCAGGATCATGCCATGCAAACAATGACACTAGCAATTCAACCGGACGTAATCCACAAGTGACAAACTAAATATTCAAACCCACTTCACGTCATCCTATTGCGAATACTGCAAGGTGGGGAAAAGAATTCCTGTGATTTACTGAACAATTTTTTACTCTCCAGTGTCTAACAAATTTCTGTATCCATATAAATTTACCATGGAATAAATTCCACTTTTGTATTGAAGTCAAGCATGCTAAGGATTGCATTAAGTAACCCGGCACTTCTAAAGCGAGACAGTACATATAAAACACACAGATAATCCTCCACTCCCCATTTTTGACGTTTGGCAACATCAGATTATCTGATAATCACTGCTCCAATGATAAATATGATCTCAGTTCCTACCTATGACACAGCCCTGCACCAGTTTGACTAAGTTTATTAACAAATGCCTTTGTTGACTTGGTGCCAAAGTTGTAGATAAAGGCCTTTGCTTCTAGAAACACTTTAAAAACCTAGACGAAGAACCATCTTTCACAAAAAAAAGGAGTTTAAATTAGTGCACCAGATTATATACTTTGTAGGAACATATGAAACACTACAGATCAAAGATTTAGAGCCATATGCTCTAGTCTGATTATTGTCAGAGTATGCGAGCATAATTGGTCTCAACAAAAAGAAACAAATGTCAGCACTTTTCTAAACAAAGAAGCTGATTAATGTAATTTAAGCTATACATCAAGGAAACAAAGGCAATTTTCCTATCTCACTGCATGTGATGACAGCTGAGATAAGTCCACTTTGCAGTTCATATTAATTTCTAAGATGACACAATTTTCCCAATAAGCCCAAACTTGCATAATGTTAATAGGGCTCACTGGATTTCAAATAATTTTTCTTTAATTGCTTATGTCCGTCTCAAGGTAAAGGCAGACATTCATGGTAGGAGGCTTCCAAGCAAAGACTGATTAAAAGTTAGAGAAGTAGCTTCAAGGGCTCCAGCGAGGCATGGTTTTGTCCGGACCGGCTTAAGTTATTTATTATTATAAGCATTTATATAGCACCAGTGATGTACCTGGCATTTGAAACAAGAAAAAAAAAAAGCTGGGCATGCACAGAAGGGTCAAATGGCCCCTTCTGAGCATGCTCAGATATTCCCAAGATAGCACTGACAGCCTCAGCATACTGCGGACCCCATCTTGAAAAGGTCTGAACATGCTCAGAAGGGGCCATTTGGCCCTTCTGAGCATGCCCAGCTTTTTTCTTTTTTTAAACATACCCGGCACGGAGGAAGCCACACATCTGTGGAGCCCCTACTAGGCCCCCACTCCCTCTTCCTTGGCCCATTACCTCCCCCACGACCCAGCTCCCTCTAGCCTCTGGCCCCCTTCTCGGCCCCTACACTTGAAATTCCTGTGTATTCTCCGAGGGTCCAAGTTCCAATTTTCAAGTCCTCGGAATACGTTCAGAGGACTCGGTCCCGGTACTCGGAACCTCAGAAATCTTCACAAGTACTCAGAGCACCTACTGGGTGCCAGCCCTAACAAGGACATAAATGAAACACATTCAATACAACTGCATGATGGAAGTACATCGATCTTGATTTAAGCATGAAAAAGCAAATTGAGTGACACCACTGATCTGTCTGGCAGGGTAAGAGATCAAATAAATGTCATCTACAACTATGTACAAAGAGCATGTTAAAGTTTCTAATTTAACCAAAAGTTAAGGTTTTTGTTGGAGATATTTTTTATTTTTTTTGAGGTATTAATTTGCACTTGCGTATTCACTTTTGTAGCACTATACTACAAAATCTGCAGCTGATATACATATCTTGGGAAGTCCTCAAGATAGTGCCCCCACTTTATACAGCTTTTTATAGCATTTGCTCTGGAAGCATTTTTCTTAGTACATCTAGGAAACAGTGATGAAGACAGCTAATGAGGAGTAGACGCTCCAGGGTTTAAGGATCAGTAGACCCAAATTCCCAGTTTCCTAGAGCTGAAAAGACTGTTTGCAGAAAAACTAATATTAAAAAACCCCAAAAGTTTTACCTAATGGCCCATATACTTCTTTACAACTTCAACCTGCTCTGTAACATTTTTCTCCTGCATTGACAGTCAGTCAATCAGACCTTAGGCTCCAATTCAGGAAGGAACTTGAGCACGTCTAACTTTAAGCATATGCGCAGTCCTTTTACATGCTACTATTGGGCTGCTTACTTGCTTAAAAAATAATCTCAAGTAGTGATGTGGGTTTTGAATAAAATTTTGATTCAGAAATCAACTGGGATCTGATTTAGCATGTTTATTTTACTTATATTAAACAAAACTAAAAAAGCACACCATGTTAAAGTTTTTCCCGAAGTCAAAAGTACCTGAACTGAAATATTTAAATTGGGGAGGGGGAAATCAAAGTAATTAATATTGTTTAAAATAATTTATATTTGAACAAATTCAAAGCTTTTTCTTGGAAATGATTTTTATTGGAATTACTTGAAAATATATTAAGACACAACAACTTAATAGCATTAAGTTATTAAATAACCTTACATTATTTAAATTTTAAGACAAAAAGTTAAGGCACTGAAAACTGTTACCATAATAATTTTAGAATATTACCAACATAGCACACCCGAAGAACTGAGCATGATATGCCACTGTTGTCCACTAATCTACTTTAACATTGGGTGAAAACAGACATGACGCTTGGTGGTTAAAGGGTGGTTAGCGTCATGTCTGTGTTCACCCAGAGTTTAACTTCCACTGGGCACCTTTAGTTTCCCTGTCATCTGTAGAAATGCTTACACTACTTGAGTCATCTTCTCTTTCACTAAAGGATGGTGTGTGTATGTATGTACGTATAAAAAAAGTTAATTAAAACTTTGAAACTGTCCAATTTGAAACAAACCAAACAAAAACTGAGGACTAGCCTGTTCACAATGCTAAAATGGAATTTAATAAGTTATCATTTAACTTGCATCTCTATTCATATGGGCAACATAAGCAAAAGCAAGCTTCACAAAAATCCAATCTAGTAATTTTTAATATTCTTCAACCAGAAAAGACCTATTTTATCCCAGGAGGTAACTAACATTTTGAAAATGTGATGGGCTTGTTTCGCTTTTCATGAGATCTGAAAACCTTTAATTTGCAGACTGATTACAAGCTTAACCACAGAGAAGACCCATACCAGGATACCACAATGCACTCACTGAACAGACATAAAAAAATAGCGACAATATTTTTAACAGCAAAAAGGGTAACATTAACACTACATGAAAGACAGCATAGCAAGAAGTTCATTCATCAGACTGAACATTTGATTGCATTATTGTCGATGGAAAAAGAAGTCTATTGTATTTTCCTTGTAAAAAAGGCTCAGGACTTTGAATTAGGGGCATCATCCTAAAACTTGTGAACAGTTTCAGAAAGAAAATTCAGTCCCCACACAACATGAGTGAAAATTTCCCCTTATTCCACATTACTAGAGGAAGTCTTCATAAAAGTACATTCAAATATTAAGGGCCCAATTCAGCTGAGTGAAACAAGTAGGTAATACCCACAATTTTGGATAGTCTCTCAGAAGCCTGATCGATACCCGAATATTGAGTCAAGCACCCAATTAGCCAAAATACTGGGTATTACCATTACTAATTTTCCATTTTACCAACCAATTTTGCAGAATACTGATTAGTACCTAATGTTACCAGGTTGGATACTGTAATTGATGGATATATCCTTTTTGCGGGTACTTGTTTCAACTCTACCCCAGTCAAATGCTTATATATGCACAGAGCCATTAAAAGCAATGGAATGCACGCTTAAAATTTTTGTAGGATCAGACCTTAAGTGTCCAACAAGCAAACTCAGAATTCAGTTCTCACTTTATTGCACCAGGTTATCACATGTGGCAGGCCCTGCTTATCTGCGGGATCCCCCATGTGCCCGTGCGACCCTTGAGATTGTCCGTGGGAGCCTTTTTGGAGGTTCCCTGGGCGAGGCGGGTGGCCACCAATGTTAGATCTTTTTCGGTGGTCGTCCCTTTGCTGTGGCATTCGCTCCCGGAGGAGGCTCGGCTGGCTCCCACTCTCCTGCTGTTTCGGCATATATGTAAGACCTGGCTGTTCCATAGACTTTTGGTGGGGGCTTTCCCCACATATTGTATTTTAAATTGTTTTAAAATTTTATATTGTTTTAAATGAATGTTGTTCGCCACCCCGGGCTGTCCTGTGGGCAGGAGAGGCGGGATACAAGTTTTAAATAAATAAATAAATAAATAAACAAAATATAGTAGAAAGTTCCTGGAGACATGCTCTTTTCAGCCAGTTCTAAGCTCTTGCCATATTTTTTACTCTATAAAAGTAGCTTCCTCCCAGCACTGAGTGTTCCAGTCCACTGACACTTGATGCTAAAAAAAGCACTGTTTTATGCACTTATTTTTTGCCACCATCTGCATTTTGTATTGAAAGCCCTGGATGAGCTGGAATACCTAGGAACAGAGGTGAGCCGACAATGAATATTCAAGCTCCAAATTTCTCTGATATTTCAGAGCTAACCTTAACACTTCACACTTACACAGATTTAGCCTGAATGAATATGTTTATCATGTCTATTTATTCTTTATGATGGGGATTTTAAAAAAAAAAAAAAAATTAGATTTTACTTGAGTAGAACTCCACGTAGCACAAATCTTCGGGAATAGCAGAAACCTACTATTCACAGTAGGTTTACACACAGGCAATTACCTTTACCCAAAGTAGGACAAGTAGACCTTCCAAAGCAGGAATGAAATCCAGGAGACTCTAGGTCTGTAGAAGCTTTAACATAAGCACTTTCAATTTTGGAGAGAGGAAAAGAACTTACATTGGTAAAAATTTGAATTTTCTTGCTGTAATGCTTTCTTATAAATGTATGTTTAAATACAAAACGTCTGCAGAGAAAGCCTTTTTATCAGGTAATTCAGTATTTAATAGCAAGACTGCCCTACAGCTGTTTCCTCAACATGCTGTGTCACTGTATGACTTTTGTTGTCTAAGAGTCAAAGAATCTAGGGACTTTTCCCAAGAGCAATCTTTGCTATTCAGACCTAGTAGCTGAGGAATGTTTTCTATCAAACCACAAATGTTACACCACTATTAGCAATCAATCAGTTTTCCTGAACATATCCATCTTTACATGCATTTGCTAGCAAAATTCATTGACAAGAGGTGTGTTTGCCTACTCGGTATACTCACAAATGCATAAATTTATTACAAAGAATAAACTGACATACATACATGGTGCTACATAGTTTCAAATATAAAATCAAATCTAAAATTAACGCTATGTAGAGCAGATCATGGCATATGAATGACAGGCAAGTAATTAGTACACAAAAGTATTCTTTCCTCACAACAGCTTTAGAGTATGCTCATTTACATTAATCCTCAATAGCAAAATACATTAATGTTTAATGCAAAGCTGAGCAACATTCAATGATAAAATCATATAAATTTTTCACCTCATTTTTGCTTATCAGGTAGAAGACCCTTCTTATTCGTCACCAACACATGAACATTCTAGGCTAATAATACATATGGCAGTTTTCTAAAATGACAACCATCATGAAGAAAGCAAGTTGGGGAATATTCTAAAAGTAAAATATCAACCATTATTTGCAAGTGTAGAATCGTTGATAACTTAAGCCTAAACATGTATTCTGACAGTGTGGCACACATGCCACAGGAGATCAACTACTTATGTCATGGCTGTCCGATTTCTTGGTAACTGTAGGATGGACTGTCTCACAACAATTTGTTGACAGGCTAAATTGCAAAAAAGTCTCATTGTACAGCCAGTGTACATTATTTCTATAGTTCGGGGGTAATCAGACCCTCTTAAAACTTACCTACAAACAACGCACGTTAAACACACAGAATTTGGAGCTGTTAGAAGCTTTTATATGTTTTCAAAATACTGATTATACGCGATAGAGGCCCCTGGATAGTTAAGGTGTGTTGCATGCTCAATTATAAAGCCCCAACATTCTATTTGTTCTAAATCTGAAATGATTAAAGGTAGGATCATGAAATTTGTAGTGGAGTATCACTTGGGTAGGCGGTTCATACTGTGTACATTTCAGCAGAACTGGTTGGTGAACATCTGGGTTATGAAAAACTGCACTTTGAAGTGTGTTTTTTCGGCCAGTCCAACCGTCTCAAACTGACCAGGGTAGAGGGTTTTAGTGTTGGTTGGTAGGAGCCTTTTAGAAGATTGAAGGAGGCTGGCGGGGTGTGTCTTTTGTTTATTTTTTGTAAATCCAGTTAGTAGCTTTTAAGTTGCGACGTTTAGAAAACTGAACGTTAGCCTATGGAAGCTGTAGTGTATGCGAATTATGTCATGGGGTAACAACAGGGGCTCAGTTTCTATAGTCCATCCACATCATATGTATGTTTATGGATGTACAGGGGAAAGTTTAAAAAGGGGGTTTAAGAGGGAGCAGGGGAGTGCCAGGGGGTAAGAAGGGAGATCGGGACCGGGTGGGAGGGGGTAAGAAGAGATGGGAGAGGGGGAAAGAATGGAGCAGGGGGATGCAGGTCGGGACCAGTTGGGAGAGGGTAAGAAGGGAGCAGGGAGGGGCAGATCAGGACCAGGGGTGAAAACAGACATGATACTAATACATAGGGCACCAATACAGCCCTGCAACATTTTATTTATTTATTTTATTTATTTATTTATTTTTCAAATTTATACCCCGCCCCCTCCAGCAACGCAGCTCGGGGCGGCTACCAACAATGAATAAAAACAATAAAATTCCTTTTAAAATATTAAATATTAAATATAAAATGCATCACATAAAACAGGGCTAGAAAATAAAAATAAATAAATGGGCGGGGGACTAAAATC
>QEPC01010659.1:2823473-2846741 GCA_003113815.1 Sphenodon punctatus
ATAACCACCAAGGGTGGTTAACGTCATGTCTGTTTTCACTCCAGTTGGGATGGGGGTAAGAAGGGAGCAAGGGGGGACAATATCCTTTACAAAAAGCCATGAAATTTCATTAAAAAAATCCTCTGGTTTACAATGAGAGTTAAGGCTCTTGGAAATTCAATCATGCAGTAAAAAGCACGGAAATTGCAATTTAAGGCTCCCGCCTTAACTTATGTGCCATGTAAGCAGTAAAGACGTTGTACCGTCTCGCATATTGTGCTTGCTTACAACTTAGGCTCCATGCACCCACACTTTGCCTTCGTCTTTCAGTCCCAATCCTCTTCCTCTGCAGGTTGGGGGCAACACGGAAGCTGGGGACAGGAGGGTGTAAGCTGGCCCCTCACCCCTTCCTTTCCCTCTATCCTTTCATTTGGGTTGGGGAGAATGGGACAGCTAAGTAATGGCTCAGAACACTCTCTTTTAACCAGTAGTCTCTCACTGCCCTTCCAGGGAACTTTGGAGTTGTGGCTCCCACACCCCCTCGCCATCTAACCTACTAGGTTCCCACCCTTTAACAGAGAAGTCAGGACTCCTGGTCTCTAGCCCCTCCACCCCACTCTAACCTAGTAGGCTGCACTCCCTTCACAGGAAACCCAAAAGCCTGATCTGTTTTCCCCTGCTCTCAGCCTTGTAATAGGCAACCCAAGATCCTGCGTGCAAGCTGCCCCTTCTAATTCTCTAGCTCCCACTCCCCTCACAGAGAACCCCAAGGTCCTGGGAAATACATCTATCTGTATGTCTCATATGGAACAGGAGTAAAGTTCTGTGTGTGGAATGACAAAAAACAAACAGGACAGGAAGTGGAACAACAGGGAGGGAGGCTATAGGGAGTCAAAGGATAGGGAGTCAGTTGTGTTGAGTGGCTGAAATGATACAAGTGATCCCACAGGGATTCCATCAGTCTTCTGAATGATTTATTCCACTCAGAACTTCATAAATATTTCTAATTCCTCTGGTCATTCCACCCACTTACTTCCTCCTGCACACTCTTTGTATTTTTTCCTCTCATTCCCACCATTTCACTTTGTTCACCTGGTGCCTTCATTATTTCATACTCTCTTGTCTTCCTTCTGTACTCCCAAAGATGCAGCTGTGTTGTACTCTTTGATGGTCACTTAATGTTGCAATGACAATAACATTTCTTTAGAAATCGGCATTGCTGTTGCTTCCATTCCTTCCAATTGTCATTCCATTTTATTAATTACAATATCTACCCAATTAAAAGTTTTTAAGAAACATTTGTATACCATTACACTTCAGTGTAGTCAGTGTGCTCTGCTGTCCCATTCTCCCCAACCCAAATAAAAGGCATGGGGATAAGGGGCCAGCTTACAACTTCCTGTCCCCAGCTTCAGCGTTGCCCCCAACCACCAGAGGAAGAGGATTGGGACTGAAAGACGAGAGCAAAGTGTGGGTGCACGCAGCCTAAGTTGTAAGCAAGCACAATATGCGAGACAGTACAACCTCTTTACTGTTTACATGGCACGTTAAGTTGAGGCGGGAGCCTTAACTTCAATTTCCATGCTTTTTACTACATGATTGAATTTGCAAGAGCCTTAACTCTCATTGTAAACTGGAGGGTTTTTTTATCATGTAATTTAAGTATCACTTTACAATGAAAAGGAACAGAATTTTTTTTTTAAAAAAAAAATTATGATCAGGCACTGCTGCCTTGACATAGCTTTAATCTACAATCTTCCTAAATTCCCCAACCACATTTTCCAACCCACTTACTCAGGAGTAGTCCCACTGATACCCACAAGGCTTACTCCAGAGTAAATGGATTACTCTGGTTCCATCCAGCTGAGGCTTCAATGGGACTACCCTGGAATAAGAGGTTTGTGGATCATATTATTTATATTTTCCTTACATAAATTAAAACATTACTGACAACTGATCTTATATAAGTTTCTGCTATTTTAAAATAAAGGTTGAGCTATTCATCCTAATTTTAAAGTCTTGCTGTTTAATGATATTTCCCACAAAATTTAAAAAAGCTAAGAAAATAATAAGTTTTGCTGAAAATTAAGGAGATGCCAAGGTCACTCACATTTGATTCTATTTCACTAGTTATGTCAGACTACTCTCCCTTGTATAGTAACTGTTTACTATACAGTGAAATATAAAATATTGAAAATTACTGAAGCAGCAGCAGGATGCCTATTCAAGCATGAGGCACTTTCCCCAATCTCCTAAAATCCATTATAGTAGTATTGTACATGCATTTCAGATCCCATAGAGCAAGTTACCAGTCACAAATCATTTCAAGTACACAAATCTTCAGTACACTGAAGATCTACAGGTAACAGAAAACTGTCTACAGGTACCTTGTTTGTGGCTCCCACAAGTCCTGAGGGGACTTCATATGTAGACTCTGATTGAATAATGTGATATTCCCAAATTAATTTTGAACTACTTCCCTGAGCTATTTGCTCTCCCCCTCACTCCACTTAGTATACACTTCCATTTATTTTTCCTTTAAAAGAGATACACACACACACACACACACACACACACACACACACACACACACACACACATGTGGAAAGAAAAGAATTTGTAAATGAGGGAAGGCAGAAAAAGATGGCATACTGGTGTGACATATATAGTATTAATTTAGCCCTAGGATCATACACTGAAATCTTTGATTATAAAGCAAGGTCTGCTACTTGCTGGAAAGAAAACACTGGAAAACCAAACCTTCCAAGGGACAGCAATTTAATGTTTAGAAAAAGGATCAGAGCCAGGACACCTGTGCTCTGCTTTAGTCTTGGCCTAGCTATAAGGGCAGTTCAAAAAGTTGAGTCCTTCCCATACAAAGAGATGCAAAAAGGAAAACCATTTTCCTTCTCAATATAATCATCCTCTAACATTATATTGCTCTGGAAGCGTTTCAGTCCTTTCTAAAAAATAACGTTTCTTCATGGCAACAGAACAGGGGTGGACAAATTTCCAAGCCCAAAAGCTGTATATCAACATTTTCATATCGCCAAGAGCCACAAGATACTTTACAATGATTGGCAGCTTCCACCAATTCCCCCACCCCACTCCTCCCCCACCAAATATGTACCTGACTGTCTGCTTTTGTGGCATATAATCAATCATAACCACACCTTGACTGTTCCATAAAAACTTCCCCATAGCGCACTCAGTTCTGATTTTTTAAGGGTTGGTGAAGATGGGCATTTCCACTACCTGGACAGCAGTTCGGATTCAGGGAGATAACAACAAATCCAGGTCTCATTCCTGGTTAGCCAGGGTGGTGTAGTGGCTGACTGTGCAGTGCCTGGACTGGGAGGTAGGGGGAGGCACCAGTTCAAGTCTCATCTTAGACAGAAACTCACTGGGTGACCTTGGGCCAATCACAATCTTCTCTCCTTCTAACCTAGCTCACAGGATTGTTGTGAGGGTTAAAAGTTGTGTTGATTAGTTCTATGTGAATCATTCTAAGTGCCATAGCGGGGGGGGGGGGGGGCTATATAAAAATAAAATTATTAAATGTCTTTTAAACACTACAATCTTTCTAGGTATCTAATATTTTCTTTTGAAATTGATGTGCCATCTTTGTTTCACAGCTTAACATTCTGGGCACCCGATATGCACACACCTAGCTCATGCCCAAATGCGTGCACATTACAGCTTCTACCGAGCCAGCACTAACGCCAAGGTCTTAGCTACAAAAGCAACGCCTACACATCTATCTTCTAAAACCAGGCGTTCAACGGCTTCGATGTTTTCTTCATTGATTAAGGTCACAGACCATCCAGACAGTGGTTCATCTTAAAATGATTTTTTGCCTTGATGAAACCTGCAGCCCACCTTTTAACAGTGGAACAGGGTGGAAAATCTTCACTGAAAGCTTTGAGTGGTCTTTCAAAAATTTCCTTTGGGGTATTCTTCTCTGGGGTTAAAAACTCAATAATGATACAATTCTTGATCTTCAGATTTTAAGTTTCCATAGCTAGGTATCTCACAGTAAACAAAATTATTAATAGTAAAATGAATAATTTGAATTATGTTATTCTCAACATACTTGGGAGACCTTTAACTTAATTTTTAGAGTTTCCTTTCATGTGTACATTTTGCTTATCTGTCAACCTCAAAAATGTTTGAGCCACCCTTGTATAGAACCTTCAACAAGTCATTTGCGACTCAAGTTTACACATACTAAAAGCAAGAATACTGTACTCACCTAAGTCATGCTGTCAAAAGGTTTAATTTGTATTTAGCACTTGGACTACTTTGAAAGAAAGGCAAGAGGTATGCACAAATTATACATTTTCTTCTCCCACTGGTATTTTGGTTCAGCTACTTCACATCAAGGCACCTATGTCTGCAAATGGGAGATGAATGATACTGAACTCAACTATACACTGCTTTAATCCATTAGGTTGAAAGTATGATATCATGATCAACTAATCTTATGTTCTTTTTCTCTCTGTCAATTGAAGCCTGACTTTTTTTCTTTTCTTTTCTTTTTTTTTTTAGTGTGGTTGAGACAGACCACCACAAAGACAACTAATTTTCCTGGCAAAGTTTGTTCCAATCTTCGTCCAAAAGGTGTATAGGTGAACTTAGTGCCATTTAGAACTGCAGGGTTGTTGTGTTGGATTTTTTAAAAAAAAGCCCCAGAAAATTGTGTGAAAATGTTGAAGGAATTGTTTATCTTATGGTAGTGCTTTTGGCTTATCCTATATCCTTCAGTCTGTTTATGAAAATTAGATATTTCAATATGTATTTCTGGATCTGATCAAGCTAACAAGCTTCCATGTACAAAGCCTATGCCACCCTGCTCTTTCAGAAATTCTATTCCATGAGCAGGGTTCAAATGATGCTAAAGTGTCCCTGCAGAAAACAGTAACATGGCAACCAAAGCTGATCACTAAGATAGCTAGCTAGTCAACCCCATTTATTAAAGAATAGAACTTTGAAGATGGTCTGGAACCATGCAGGCAAGAAGTTTTAGTAGAACAAGTGACATTCAAGTCTTAATGGTATGCTTGGTTCTATAGTAGGATCATTGTCTGTTCCCAAGATGTCTGAGTTGCCTTCAATGTCAGACCCAAGAATAGCACGTAACAATGCAGCCAAGCACTGACAAAGGCACTGTTCTGAGCCAAGCAACCCATCAGCCTAGTGTGGTTAAAGCACATCATTTTTCATGTGCACCATGTCCAGCTACTTTCGACTTTCCAAGCCCAATGGATCAGGTACCCATTCACAGCTGGGTGGACTGGAGGCAGACATCTAGTGTGAAACCAAGCAGAACTTGAATCCACAGCCTTCAGGGATGTCTTCTAAGCACCTTAGCCACTCAGCCACCGTGCCTCTGTGGTGGCCTGTGGCTACATCATCCTCCAAAAGGAAAAGCGGCAGTCTCCCACCTAGCCATACATGGAAAAACAGTCAAAAAAACCACATGGGATTCAAACAGCAAAAATAAGGCTATCAATATCCATCCAGGATGCACATCATCTGATAACTTGGACATACCCCCTCCAGAGAAGCAGTAATCAAAGACTATCAGTCCTCAAAACAGCTTTCCTGCACCTATCGCCATGTCTTTTACCCACCACAATGGACCATAGCCAGTTGTTTTTTTTTTTTAAATTATGTCTCTATTTTATCTCAACACTAGGACATCACCACCCATGGGAGATGTAAAGCTGGGAGTCAACACCATATTGGCAACATCAAAGCTCACAGCTTCTTGTCTCCACTAGTTGCCGCCTATCTGCGGGATCCCCTCGCTCCCCATGTGCCCGTGTGACCCCTGAGATCGTCCGTGGGGGTCTTTTTGGAGGTTCCCCGGGCGAGGTGGGTGGCCACTGATGGCTGCCCCCATGCTGTGGAATTCACTCCTGGAGGAGGCTCGGTTGGCCCCCACCCTCCTGTCATTTCGACGTTTGTGTAAGACCTGGCTGTTCCGCCAGGCTTTTGGCGAGGGTGGGGGGTAGGGTTTGGGAAGGGAGGGTGAGTTTTATGATTTGTTTTAAAATTTGTTGATTTGTTTTTAAATGTTTTATTGTTACGTTTTTTGTGTTGTTCACTGCCCCGAGCTGCCTTTGGGCAGGAGGGGCGGGATACAAGTTTTATATAAATAAATATAAATATAGACACGGAATATGTACGCGACAAAATTTAGCCCTGTTGCAGGTTAGGGCTTTCAGGGGCTGCCCCAATTCACAGAGCATCTTCTATGGTCTGAGGATATAGAAGTACTCCAGAATCATCAGCTAATCAACCCACACAAGGATTTCAGTTAAGAAATATGCCCATTTTACCAATAGGAAACTCAATCAAGTACAGAGAGGTTAAATTATTTATCCAAGATCACAGAAATGCCAGTAATAAAACACCAGGAATCCTGCCTCCATTTCCTCTACTCCAGAGGTGGGGAATCTTTTTCCTTTCAGGGGCTACTTCCAAAATTAGTACAAGCTCAGAGCATTGCATAGATGTTGGGGGCAGAGGTGCTTATTTATTTATTTATTTATTAAATGTATATGTCGCCCCCTCCTGCTATAAGCACCTCAGGGTGGCTAACAACATTTAAAAATGCATAACTAAAATACAATTAAAACGTAAAATCCCCAGATTAAAATAACCCATACCCTCCCTAACCCAACCAACCCACTCCATCTCCCTAAAGACCCGGCGGAACAGCCAGGTCTTACACTGTCTACGGAAAGAGGGAAGGTCGTGGTCAAGGGGACCTCCAACGGGAGTTCGTTCCACAGCCGCGGCACAGCCACAGAAAACGCCCTCCTCATGGTCGACACCCGGAAAACCTAGAGGAGGGCGCCCCCGGCCGACCACAGGGGCCGATCCAGAATCCGGAGGGTGAGGTGGTCCTACAGGTAGGTGGGGCCCAGGCCATTTAGGGCTTTAAAGGTCAACACCAACACCTTGAATTGGGCCCGGAAGACTATTGGTAGCCAGTGCAGAGAGCAAAGCACCAGTGTAATGTGCTTGTGTCGGTCCGTCCCCGTCAGGAGATAGGCCGTTGCATTCTGCACCAGCTGCAGTCTCCGAACCAGCCCCAAGGGTAGCCTGCATTACAGTCTTGAGGTAATAAAAGCATGGATGACTGTGGTCAGATCCGAATCCGAGACATACGGCCTAAGCCGACGTACCAGATGTAACTGGCGGAATGTCCCCTTCACCACAGCTGCCACCTGGACATCCAGGCGGAGCTGCGGGTCCAGAAGCACCCCTAGACTACGGACCTGAGATACCAGGGGAGGACAGACCACATCAATGATGGGTGCCATCACTCCCCCGCCTTTCCCCACAAACATCACCTCCATCTTGTCAGGCTTACCCTCATCCAACCCCTCACAGCTGACAGACATTGGGAAAGCACTGAGACTGCTGGACTTGGGTCAGATGAAAATGAGAGATATAGCTGGCTGTCATCAGCATATTGATTACACCTTACACGAAACTCACTGAGAACCTCCCCTAAAGGCTGCATATACACATTGAACAAGAGAGTGGATATGATAGAACCCTGCGGGACCCCACATATGAGGCCCTGGGGAGAAGATGAAAAATCACCCAGCACCACACGTTGGGTTCTCCCAGGCAGGAAACAGCTGAACCATTGAAAAACAGTCCCACTAATCCCTTACCGGTCCTGCAGCCAAGTCACCAATAGCTCATGATCAACGGTATCAAATGCAGCCGAGAGATCTAACAATCAACCGGGTCAAACGACCCTGGTCCAACTCACGGGAGAGGTCATCAACCAAGGCCACAAGCGTAGTCTCAGTGCCATAACCCGGATGAAAGTCAGACTGCGAGGGATCAAGAAAACTGAACAGGTCCAGATGCCCCTGAAGCTGTAGAGCCACCACCCGTTCAATAACCTTCCCTAAAAAAGGAAGGTTAGAGACCAGCCGATAGCTGGCCAGGACGCCAACCTCCAATGATGGTTTCTTGAGCAGGGGCTGCACCACAGCCTCGAGACAGTCCAGCACCCTGCCCCAAGGGAGGCGTTGACTATCCCAGCCAGCAACGGCCCTAGTGTCTCCCGGCTAGCCTTAACCATCCAGGACTGGCATGGATCTAATTCACAGTAAGTGGCTCAGACAATTCCAAGAGCATCCCCCACATCCGAGGGCAACACATCCTGAAATTCATCCCACAAAACAGGACAAGACAGGGCTGCCACTGCCTCTGGCTCACCTACTGCTAAAACTGTTGCATCAAAACGGTGGTCGATTTGATCTATTTTATCCACAAAAAAGTCCACAAACAAATCACAGCGGACATTTGGTTACTCTAAATCCAGGTGGAGGGCGACCGGACTGACCAGCCCCCTCACCACCCGGAAAAGCTCTGCCCGGCGGGACTAAGCAGATGCAATGAGGGCAGCAAAGAAAACCTTCTTTGCTGTCCGCACCGCAACAGCATAGGTACATAACCAGACTATGTCACAATTGGTCAACTTCAGTACGAGTGATGCTAACCACCGCCCTTCTCGCTTCATCCACCGCAGCTCCTCTGTATACCACGGGGACCTGCGTGGTCGGCGATTTGGGAACAGACTCCTGGGGGACACACAGTCAATGGCCTCCATCAACACGGAATTCCACATGGTCACGAGGTCATCGAGTGAGCAGTCATCGAGGTCAGAGGAAACATCCCCTAGAACGGTCTAGAACCCTTCTGGTTCCATAAACCTTCGGGGGCGAACCAACCTAACTGGTTCCGCACCCTTCCAAAGGCCAACATGGGCCAGGATACTGGCCTGGAGAAGATAATGATTCGTCCACGACAAGGGCACTGTTGACATCTCCCCCACTAACGGATCCCCCGCCTCAAGGTCGTTGAAAAATATCATGTCCAGGGTATGACCTCCAACATGTGTGGGGCCCACCACTCTCTGAGAAAAGCCCCTCCAAGACTGACATTGACATGGATATTGAAGTCCCCCAGGACTATTGTCCTGGGGGACTGCAAGACCACCACCGACACCAGCTCGGTCAGTGAAACTGCTGTACAGGTGGGTGCCTGGTATATCAGCAGTACCCCCACTCTGTCTCCAGGTCAAATCCAACACCAGATGGAGACCCTCTATACCCATTATAGATTGCACAGGAAATCTCCTCACAGACCAGGCACCCTTAAAAATAATGGCTACACCGCCCCCCTCGTCCCTCCAGCCGGAGCTGATGCTGAGCAGAGTAACCAGCTGGAACAAGGTCAGCCAATATAGGACCCGACTCAGCGTCCAGCCAGGTCTCCATAATGCATGTGAGGTTAGCCGCCTGGTCCAGGATCATCTCCTGGACCGTGGTTGACTTCTTGGCCACCAACTTCGCATTTACCAGCATCAAACTGAGGCCAGGGTCCTCTAATTCCCAATCACCTCACCGCCTGCCTGTGGCTGCAGACCCACCCCCCTGGTCTGCCCTCCCAACTCCCCTCCCCAGAGGCTGTCTTGACAGCCCCCTGAAGGAGATACCCACCCACTATACCCTCTATCCTCCTCTGCCAGAGGATAACCCCCCCATCCACTCCCTCCTAAGCCATCCCCTCCCAACCACCCGTTGCCCCCTCACCGGGCGACACCCCTCCCTCCATATGCCCCCACCTCACACCTGGGCGCGTATGTTGGGACTTTAACCCCCTAACCCAATCTCTACTCCCAACACCCTCCTCCCCCACTAAAAACCTCCCACTTCTACTCAAATCTGCCGACTACAGTGCCCACCACTCCAATTGCATTGCAACTAACCCCCAACCCCCCTCAAATCTGAAAGCCCCGCAAGGGCCGTGCCTTTGGCTCGCGGCCTTCGGCGCGCAGCCTACGGCATGTGCATGCGGCGGTGCCGGGGTCCTTTTAAAGCCCCCGGCTTCTCCTCCCAGCTCTCGCTGCCTGCTGCAGATGTGTAGCCCCACCCTCCTACAGGTCCAAGCAAGGGAGGAGGCAGATGTCACTCACAGGGCTGGAGATGTCAGTCCCAGCAGGGGTAGGGAGACTCCAGCATTTCCCAGTCTCACCCTCATTCCAAACAGCCCAGGAGACACTCTCCAGAAGTGCCTGCGGTGGCACCAGGGTCCTGTGACCTTTAAAGCCCCCGGCTTCTCCTCCCAGCTCTCGCTGCCTGCTACAGGTGTGTAGCCCCACATCGCTTAAGGGGTACACTCAAGAAAAGAAGGGTCCAGATCATGGATTTGTGCCATGGATCCATCTCCTATCTTTGTGCACATGACCTCATCTCTGCCCCTTAACCCCGAGCTCAGACTTTCAGTGTGTCCCCACACGCTGAAAGTCTGAGCTCGGGGTTAAGGGGCAGAGATGAGGAACTGGATCCAAAAAAGGGGTCATACAAAAACTTGTCGCAAGCTGCATTTGGCCCCTGGAGCCGAGATTCCCACCCTTGCTCTGCTCTATTTAGCAGATTACATTATTCCATTTTGAAAGAAGTCTTGTTTAAAAAAATATATGGCTGCACCATATTCAAGAGAAATATTGCTGGTTACAAAATTATGGAAATTCTGTTTACTAAATGTATCAAGTATATAAGAAAAACAAGTACAAATATCAGAACATTCTTTACTGCTTGGTTGAGAATTGTTCTCCCAGATTAGAAGGTGCAATGAGAGGCATCTTAAGAGGGAAAAAAAATCCACTTCTTATTTCAAAAGCAAGAACCATATCAGTCCATCAGAATCCTCTCTGCTAAAACAAATATTGAGAAGACAGGACAACTAGGAGGAATTCTTAGCCTAAAAGGAGTTGTGTTTCTTACACCACCATATGTACTAGTAGCAGTTTTAGCTTCACAGCACAAAGATTCTTAGAATAGTTCTTAGAATGTATCAACTTTAAATATATTGCATTTTACATGCAACTGAAATAAAGGCCCCAATCCTGCAAACATGCAACTCAGAGGTCTCTAAACTGTGTTGAGACTCCCACTCAGGTCATGCCATCTGTGGATGATGTTGCAATTTCAGTTATTTGATATACCTGCATTCAGCAGAAACTCCTGCTCTTCACCTTCAAGGCTCTTCATGGCCTTGCTCCCCCAATCCCACCACACACCTGGCTGGGAGCTCGGCTCCTCCTCTGCACCCACCCTCGCCTGCTCGCATCCCCCTTGCAACTCTAAAAATCTTCATCCCTTCTCTTTTGCTGCCCCTATGCCTGGAACTCCCTCCCTGGATACACATTTGTTCTGTTTCCTCCCAACTTTCAAATCCCTCCTGAAAACCTACCTCTTCCGTCAGACTTTCCCTAGCTCGTCATGAATGAAATTGCATCCTCTTCCCACCTCACCCACAATCTCTTTCCTGTAACTAAGTTAAGCATCTGCACCTGCAACTTCTCAGCCTCATGAATGTATCCTTGTCTCTTCCGATGTTCACCTCTTCCTCTCTCTTCGACTGTAAGCCTCCTGGGATAAGGACTTGTCTACAACTATTGATTGTACGGCCAGGTACACTGCTGGTGCTATATTAATAAATAATAATAAGGTCTTTGTTGCTGTTTGGGATCACAGGATATTTGAGCATCAAAATGGGGTCAGGTAGGCAAGATTTGGAAACTGCTGGCAACTGATAAGCGATTCCAATGCAAGCATCCACATGAATAAGGCTACGCACATGTTTGCAGAACCAGGGTCTACATTTGGAACAATTGTATTCCACTATATTAGCGCACTCAGATGCTGGTGATTGTTATTGGGACAAGAATTCACTGGTTTTTTGTTGTATGCTATGGCAATCCCTCCCACACTTCAAGACCTTCCTAAAAAACTACCCTTTTTTCTGTCTGAATTTCTTTAGCTCCTCACACGAACACACCACCTCAGTTTGCCCACTTGTGATTTCTTTATACTATTTTATTCTTCATGAGCCCCCCTCCTCCACTTGTGACTAAGGCTGCTCGCCCACGTCGGGGGAGGAACATACATGAGGCAAAATCTCAGCAGATAAACTCACGTGAAGCTCCGCTTGTGGGCAAGGGGGGAGGGGGGTAAAATCATCATTGGGCAATTCTCATGGCGATTTCACTCATGGATGACAGGCTGAATTTTGAGCCCTATCATCCGTGCACCCTGCGCCCACGAGCGGAGCTTCCCACGAGTTTCCCCGCCATGATTTTGCCTCACATAAGCCCCACCCTGGTAACGTCGGCAAGCAGTCTAAGCTGAAGATGTACACCAGCAGCTTCCCAACTCCTTTAATATATGCCCTTCGGGGCAGAATCCAGTTTCTAATCACAACTGTTTACACACATTGCATGTGATGCTATATAAGTAGGCATCATCACTAGAGCTGAAATGGGTAGCAAGTTTTGTACCTGTGGATAATACCCAAGATTTTGGGTAGCTTATCAGGTACCTGAACTGGCTAATACTATTACCAAGTTACCATTTTACAGACCCATTCTGACTTACCGTGTTAACATTTTAGTGTCTTTCTGACACAAATGAAGAGATGAATAGAAATGGACAGAAAAATCGTAAATTGGTAATCAGCAGAATGGTGCAAAATGCTAATTCAGTTACAGAAAACTGGTAATTTGGTTAACTCATGGGGCACTGAACAAGTACCGTTTGGCACCTGATCCACTCCAAATGATTTGGGCATGAAAATTTTGACAGGTGTACCCGTTTTTGCGGATACACATTTCAGCTATAATTGCTGCCACCAAATCGTATATTGTTTGTACACTATATAACGGTGGTGGAGAGCCTCTGGCCCATAAGCCAAATTCAACCTATGGTCATTGTTGCAAGGACCTTGTGGTCACGCAATTAATAAAGAAAGAAAGACCTATGGCCATTGTTTATTTGTTCCCTTTCAATTCCTGAATCTGGCCAGGAACCCGGATCTAATCCCTACCACTAAGCAGAGCTCAGGAGAAAGGGCATACGCTCAGGGACATGGTATAGATCCATGATTTGGACCCTCCCAAGGGGCCCATGGGAAGGAAGAGTCCCCACCCTGTTGTATAGTGTGCCATTGTATCTAATTTCATTTGAAAGACTGACCCTGAATGGTTACACTCAATTTGGTTACAGTCAACTTCGGTAAACTGTGCCTTCCTATTACTTTTATTCAAAGAAATACAAATTATGTTTGAATTTGAAATCTTTCAATTTCCCCTCCCTTGCCCCCCTCTCCTCCTGCCCGGCTCGCTCCCGTAACCCTCACCCTTGGCTCACCCCCATCATTCGCCAACTCCGCTCCTGTACCAGAACTGCTGAACGCCTCTGGCGCAAATCCCACTACCGCGCGGACTTCCTCCACTTCAAATTCTGCCTCTCCTCGCTCCCCTCTCCTATCTCCCTCGCTAGATAGCAGTACTACGCCTCACGCATTGAGTCCTGCTCCCAGGACCCTCGCCGCCTCTTTTCCACCTTTGACTCCCTCCTCCCTCTTCTCTCCCCACTCAGGATCTTACTCTTTTTCACCTCTAAAATTGACAAGATCCTCCTGGATATCGCTTCCAAGTCCTCTCCCCCTACCACTCCTCCCCCTCTCTCCTGTCCTCCTTCACTCCCACCTCCCTTGAGGAAATCTCCTCCCTGCTCTCCTTCTCCAACCCCTCCACTTGCCCCCTGGACCCCATTCCTTCCCGTCTCCTGACCTCCATTACTTCCACCATTGCCCCTCCTCTCCTGCACATCATCAGCCTCCCCATCTCAACCAGCTCCTTCCCCTCTGCCTTTAAACACGCCACTGTCTCCCCCATCCTCAAAAAGTCCACTCTGGATCCCTCTAATTACCGTCCTGTCTCACTCCTCCCTTTTGCTTCCAAGCTCCTTGAACGCACTGTCTACTCCCGTTGCCTTAACCTCCTCTCAACCAACTCCTCCCTTGACCCCCTCCAATCTGGCTTCCGCCCCCTTCACTCCACTGAAACTGCTCTGGTTAACATCACCAACCATCTTCTTGTGGCTAAATCCAACCGCCTTTACTCTATTCTTGTCCTCCTTGATCTCTCTGCTGCCTTCGACATGGCTGACCACTCGCTCCTGCTTGAATCGCTTCACTCCCTGGGATTCCGGGACTCTGTCCTCAACTGGTTCTCCTCCTACCTTTCTGACCGCTCCTTCAATGTATCTCTTCCTAACTCCTCCCCCTCCCTACCCCTGTCGGTTGGGGTTCCCCAAGGCTCTGTCCTTGGCCCTCTACTCTTCTCTATCTACACCCATTCCCTAGGCAAACTCATTGCCTCCCACGGTTTCCAATACCACCTATACGCTGACATAGAAATGTAAAATTTCTGGAAATTCTGAAGCCATGGAAAAAACCCGGGTTTTCCCCCCGAGTTTTTCCAGAGAGACAGAAATTTTGGGAAAAATTGAAATATATGCAAAATGTATTTTCTTAGCACCCTTTACAGATCTAAATTCACTTTGCTACTTTAAGAACATAAAATGTATTGTGTATAACTTTGCTCATGAAATTATCATGTTTAGTATATTTATTAAATTAAAAAGTATAGTTTATTCAGACAATAATGACAAATTTACTTTTTACTTTAAAATGTTTTTAATTTTTGTTACAAATGGAGCTACAAGCTGTATCTCTTGGGTTTTGCCAGTATATGAGAAGCAGGCAAAAATTAAAGTTGAAAATAGAAGGAACCATCAACACATTTTGGGGGGAGTAAAGGGTAGCAATACAAGAACACCTTGTCTTAAACATTTTATTCATCATTCAAAAACATATTTCATGAGGGTTTTTTTATTTTCCCCCCAAATATTTCCAATTTTTCAGAAAAAACAAAAAAAGGCCTCGGAAAAAACAGGGAAACCCCGGTTTTTCCCTGAATTTTCCCGGGCCTTCACATCTCTACACTGACGACACTCAACTCTCTCTCTCCACTCCTTCCCTCTCCCCCCTCTGTTCAAGCTTGTCTCACCAACTGTCTCTCCGATATCTCCGCCTGGATGTCTCAACGCCAACTCAAACTGAACATGGCAAAAACTGAACTCCTATCTTCTATCCCAATCCTTCCTCTCCCTCTTCCCTGTCAATGGCAATTGACAGCGTCTCCATCCTCCCTGTCCTCCAAGCCCGTAGCTTGGGCTTCATCTTCCACTTACACCTTACCTTCAAACCCTACGCTGACTCCGTGGCCAAATCCTGCAGCTTCTCCCGCCACAACATTGCTAAGATCCACCCTTTTCTGTCTGTCTCCTCTGCCAAAACTCTCATCCACGCCCTAGTCATCACACGCATCGACTACTGTAACCTCCTCCTTGCTGGCCTTCCCCTCTCACCTTTCTTTCCTCATCTCTGTTCAAAACTCTGCTGCCAGGATCATCTACCTTGCCCGTTGCTTTGACCATGTTCAGCCTAGCCTCTCCTCTCCCCACTAGCTCCCTCTTCCTGAGCGTATTCTGCACAAGTTCCTTGTCTTCACTTACAAAGCCCTTCACGACCTTGCTCCCCATTCCTCTCTGCCCTGATATCCCTCCGAACCCGTTTGAGCACTCCGCTCCTCCTCCATCCCCTCCCTCACCCTCCCACGCCTCCCCTGCTCCCCCAACCACCTTTGTTCCTTCTCCCTCGCTGCCCCGCACGCCTGGAACTCCCTCCCTGCCCACATCCGCCTTGCTCCCTCCCTTCATACCTTCAAGTCCCTCCTCAAAACCTACCTCTTCCACTCTGCCCTTCCTAACTCCTGCTAACCATCCCCACCCAGGATTATCCCCCACCTGTTATCTGCAAACTCCCATTGTACTGTAACCAAACCAAGAACGTGTACCTGAGTTCTCGCATTCTCATGGTTGTTGCTTCCCTTGTCTCTCCCTCTGTTTCCCCCTTCCCTGTCTCCCCTCCCCCTGTCTTTTAGATTGTAAGCTCTCAGGCAGGGATCGTGTCTATCTTATTCTCTGTAAAGCGCCAGGTACATCGCCGGCACTATATAAATGCTTATAATAATAATTATTATTATATTAAAATGTCTTTTCCACAGGTTTATGAATAGTCAATCACTGTAGTAAGAAAGAAATTTAATTAATTTAGCTATGAAGTTCTCCCTCTTTTAGACAGGAAGCTAAACTTACAAGGCTCATTTGTCTTTTCAATTATACAACCAAACTGAAATGAAATGCGTTTTCATGCAGTTCACTTTTTAGTATCCAGAAAATGACAAAAGCTGCTTTCCAAAATTATCAGTATTGTTGATGATCCATTTGACCCAATTTCAGTAATTTAAATTAAGTGTTTGAGAAATCAAAATAGGCTTGCCATGCTACTGCCAGTGCAACAGCATGATTTCCTAGGATAAAATCTATTTACTTGGAGGTAAACCTGATTGAAGTCAACTTACAGATTCCCACTCAGCCCATGTTCCTTACCCAGCCCACCACGTCATCACCTTCTCCTTCAAGTCAACGTTAAAACACAACTTTTCCCACAGACCTATACATTTGTGATGCTGAACATACAGGACAGATATTCCAAAACTGTGAAATCAGGTCCCCAAGCGGTGTGTGTGTGTGTGTACGTGTGACATCATCTGTAAATCATGATTGCTACTTGCGTAGGGGCCTGTCCATAACTACTGATTGTACAGTGCCAGGTACACTGCTGGCACTATATAAATAAAATAATATACTTTTTGTGACTCTGCTATCTGGAGTCATGGGATAATAACTTAACCCTCAACATGGGGTCACTCAGGCACAAAGTTTGTTTGGGAGCCACTGTTATTGGATATCCTGCCTAAAACAAAGGAGGTTCTAAAACTTTGTTTGGTTCTCTCTGGTTCTCAAGAGCTCACTAGATGGCCCTTGAGGTCCCTTCCAGACATAAGGTTTTGTGGAACTCCCTTCCCCAGGCGGTTCACTTGAGCCCAAACCAAAGCATCTTCCGGAGGCGGTGTAAAACATTTTTATTTGAAAAGGCGTTTGGTGAGCAGAGACAGGAGTTGGATGGGTTTTTGGGTAGGGCTGTGGGGATGGTTAGTTTTGAGGGGAGGATGGGAGGTTTTATTAATTAAATATTATTATTGTTTTACTGGTTATGAGCAGCCCTGAGCCTTTGCAGGAAAGATGGCAGATAGTAAAATAAAATACTTTATCCTCTTCCACTTTCCTGCAGAAACGTGTTAAGTAATTAAAACAGATAAGCAAAACACTGCTTATTAATTTATAAAATCACAGAATTCAGGGAATAAACAGGTTATTCTTCACCGCCAAGTCACAGTGCTTTTCACAACCCCCCTGCCTCCACCTGACATCTGTATGTCATCTATTTAGACTGCAGACTTTCTGAAGCAGGAAGTTAGTCTTCCTGCATGTCTAGATTGCATGGTGCACAACTGACACTATACAAAAATGATTAAATACATACTCCAACTGCAAGCTAAGAAGAAGATACATCAGTTTGATAATATACATATATAAAGATTGACTAGATCATGCTATTAGAAAGCTTCAAGCTACTGGAGACAAAAATATGTGCATCTCAACTTAAACGGCAATTTTGACACTTCAAATCAGTTCACATGCACTATATCAAATACTAAGTCTTTACTAAAATAATACGCTTCTACCTCAGTCTTCCTAACTAGTTTTCAAATCCAGAGGGAGAACATTCCTTTGCATACACAAATGGCCATAAACTGAATCCCAAATTCAGTCACTCTGAACCACAAACACACACTGCCAAATTGTTCACTGGGGGATAGTAAAAGACAATGGAAGAATTTGCAATCTTACTTGAGAAACTGTCTTTTTTTCATCCCTTGAATGGGCTGGCTGCTTTCTGCTATGCCCTCTGAACACAACACAATTACTTATAGCAGCTTCTAATAATCCCTCCTCTCCTTGTCCCCAAACTATAACCAAAGTAGTTGCCATTTATAAATAGCATTCCAGACTGAATTTATAAAAGTTATTGCAATTGTTAGTTTTAACAGGACCATGGTTTAATATCTCCAGTCCCATGAACAAGCTCCTAGGAATCTGACTTGTTGCCTCGGCACACTTCCGTTTGCATATGCTAAGAGACATGGGGTAATGTTAACCCCTAACTCCGGCATCTAGCGTTACCTCTGCTGTACAGGATACCGGGGACTGCCATGTGCCTGAGGACAATGCTTAGGGAGCAGGAAGGCAGCATGACAGCAGAGGAACCATTGCCAGGGCCTTCCCCCTTTCCTCTCCCTGCCCACCCTTAGCCAGCAGGCCTCTCCATGCTGCTGCCGCCTTCTCCCTCGCTCGCTCTTCCTACTCACATTTTTCTCCTGAAGGCTCCTTCATACCGCTGCTGCCTTCCGGGTTCGCCTCCTAGTCCCCCAACAGAGGACACGAGAATGTGCTCTAGGGCATTTCCTCCCCCAAACGCCCTCCTCCACCGGGATTCACCCCTGCTTCCTCGAGTCCCTCCACCCAACCCAGCCCCGTCTCCCATCCCTCCCCCGCAGCCCCCTCTCATCCCCACGGATCCCGCCAGACCCCACCATCGCCCCAGCTCTGTTCCACCTCGGAACTACTAGCCCCTAAGACCCCGGATTCCCGCCTCCCCAGGACCAGGCTGCCTCCCCAGGTCTGTCCCCTGCTGCCATGGGTGCTGACTGACTGAACACCTCCTCTGGGCCGGCCCAGGCCCCGACTCCCCCTCCTGCCCCGTGGCCAGGCTCCCGCTCCAACCCAGGCCCCGCTGCGCCCTTACCTCACTGAGCTGCCTCTCGGCGGCTTCCCGCAGGGCCGGGTCCATGGTGCCCCGCAGGGCCTCGATAATGGTGTTGGGGTCCATGGCCGGGCGAGTCAAGACAAGGCCGGGCAGAGTGACGCGCGGGCTCGAGTAGGGCCGGGGCAGCGCCGCTCGATGCGCACATGGACCCGCCGCTCCACAGCGGCAGCCGGCGCGAAAGGAAGAGAAGCGCCAAGGTCCCGGATAGAGCTACCCTTCGCAGCCGCTGGGAGGCCGGGCCCTTCCGCCTGCCGCCGCCCGGCACCACGGGAATTGTAGTCACTGTCCAGTCAGGGACAACGCACCCCTGCGGCCGGCGCTGTTCCCCTTGGGCCGCCTAGCGCACAGAGAGCGCGCTCCCTTCTGCCTCAGCCACGCAGCCCTAGGAAGGCGGGAGACTCCCTCGCCCAGAACCCCCCTCTAGTCCCACAATCCCTTCCTCAGAGAAGCTGCCTTTCCCCCACCCAGATCCATGTTTTTGGAAGGTGACACCCTCACTCAGAGCTGCGTCTCCCAACGATTCGGAGCTTCCAGCTTCCCCTCTTCCAACTAGCTTTCACAGTCATCTGAGGGACTGGGGACGAAAATAGACTTGTATGAGAGAGATTATAACGCAGGAGATTTGTGGTAATGTCACATGTTATATTATCCATGCATCTATGTGCCTAAACTTGCATATTTTTGTATGTGGTGACATGTAAACGTGTGTCCTGCTCTGGGCACTCCACCTAACCCACCCTTTCCCACATCAAAAAGCTGGAGTAATGGTCCCATATTTTGCCTCCTACATGCAATTATAGATATGGCTAATGGCATAACTGTTACAGCATGCAGTAAACATGGAGCAAGTGTGTGCTAGTATAGGGCTACAAGAAATGTCACACATGTGCAGCTCCACGCAACAAGCATATTCACACAGGACTCTTCTCCCATGTTTTTCGTTTCAAGTGTCCCTTCCTCCTCTTGGAGGTTTGTCTAAACCTGAACCTGGTCATCTTCTCGGAACGATGCAAGACCTTATTATTTGGTCAGACATTTGGCAGGCAGGGATAGGGATTGGGTGGGATGGCTGGGGTTGGAGAAAGGGTGTGTCTGTGGAGGGATAAGGGGACTTTTTAGATGCTTTTATTGATTGTAAGCTGCCTTTAGCCTTAATGGAATATACATTCAAATAAATAAATAATACCAACAAAAAAACCCACCACCAAATTCCTGGGGTAGATTACTATTGCACCTTGTTCTTTTTCACACATTGGTTCTCCCACAGTCAATTTTGCTTGTGTATTGCTACCGCCACTACTAGCATGGACCTTTGTGGGGGGCACTTGTTAAGCATGAGAAGGACTAAAGTGGGAAGTGCTCCTTCTTGCATTACAAGAAATTTAGAAGACATAGCACTATTGTTAAACCTTGGTTTGTGACCTCATTGGGCAAGTTATGTTCATTCACCTTTCAGGGGTAGCTCTACCTTGTCATGCTCCTAGAGTAAACATTTTGGGTGTTAACAGACAAGACAGTAGCCCATAATAGCTTGCATCAGATGGGTGGCCATCTGCCTGTCTACTAGGTGGCTGCCAGATGTTCACCCGCACCTGCCACATACACACCGTGCAGCCCCTACTCATAGCATTGTTCTGGAGGTTGTGGAGCCTGCAGTGCGGGCACATGTTGGCTAAGGTGGGTGAATGCGCACTTATGTGACCGCCTCCCGTCTGTTAGGGTGTGTGCAGCTTCCACACATATACAAGTCTTCCAGGACCATAGAGTCCCAGGTGCAGCATTTAGGGCAGTCTGGGAACTGAGCTCTTCCCTCTACTTTTGCTCTCACAGGCACGCCTGTTTACTTTCACTTTTTGGAGCACTCCAAAAAGTGAAAATAAACAAGAAAACTGATGAAAAACACAGAGAGGTGGCTTCTGTACTCAGGGGTCACCATTGCTGTGGGTCAGGAGGAGGCGGATAGAGTGTGGCAGGCTAATCTATTGTTCATTTTCACCTTTTGGACACATTTAGGCCTTTTTACACGGATGCTGCAGCAGCGCTGATGAGTGGGTGAGCACACCCAGCGAACACCCAGCGCCGCCAAGCAGGGAGACTGTTACACGGACAGCGCTGAGGGGGTGGGACGGAAAGGGGAGGGGCCAGCAAACACCCAGCAGCCAAACACCCACCCCCTGAAATGTACACGGACAGCTGAGACCATGAACAGCGGGGAAGCCCCGCCCAGCACAGCGACGGCACAACGTGGCCGACTGAGGGCAAATGAAGCCGCGCAACACAGCCCGGCTCCCAAGCCACCAGAACCTGCGCGGGTGGGGCAGGAGGGAGCAGGGATGACAGCAGCCACAAAGTAGCCATTCCCTCCTAGCCCCAGCACAGAGGCCAGACAGCCCGGCACCACAGAGTCCCCCACACAGCCAAGCACCCCACACACAGCAGCCGACACAAACACACAGGGACAGGCCAACGACCCACAGGGGGCCGGGTTGGGAAAGCAGCCACACCACCCAGGCAACCACTCAGCACCCCCCAGTGGCGCCTTTACAAGGGGACAGGTCACAGGAAAGCACGACACACACACCCGGGGAAGGAACACAACAACGTTTAATAAAAGGAACGGGACAACAGGGAGGAGCAGGTGCACGGGCCAACAGAAGGGGGGGAGCACTGTCAGCGGCAGCAGCAGGCCCGGGGCAACCCCCAGTCAATAGGGCCAGCAACCCTGCACCCGGCGCCAGCGATCCGCCTGCGTGCGGTCCAGCCAGTGTAGCCTCTCCAGGACGTGCAGGAGGAGGTCCAACACCTCCCCCTGCTCCCATGTCCGCTCCGCAATCATCGCCTGCACTGGAAGGGAGAGGGGAAAGCCATCGGAACCAGCCACGGGCCCCAAGGAACCACACCCCCACAGAGACACACAGGGAAAGGGCCCAGCAAACAAGCAGCACACTCACGAATCGCATCAAACAGCTGGCTGGCTGCTTGCAGCTCCCACCCAGGCCGCCCGCTCCAGCTGCCGGACCATCCCTGCCAGCCACAGGACAGCCAGGAACACAACCACAGTAGCTGCATGGGAGATGGTAGGGCGATGGGGAACGGGTGGACCAACAGGGCACGGGAGGGCAGGGGGCACCAACACCACAGGGAACACCCCACCCGCGGCCAGCGGTCACCCTGTACAGCACCCCGAACCTGCATGAAGGGGGACCGGAGGGGCAGAACCCTGGGGCTCACAAACCTCCTACTCACGCTCAGCCACCCAACGCGCCTGTTGCTGCCGCCCATCCATCACCACGAGCACATATGGAGCACACCAACGGGCCGACAGTACAGGAGAGGAGCGGGGCAGGGCACACCAACTGATAGGGGAGCCCCAGGGGTTGCCCAGCCGGCCAGCCGCCACCAGTACCACCACCAGTACATGGGCAGGAGTATGTGCCAAGTCGTGGAGCCCCCAGGGGTACACACAACCGGGGACCACCACGAAGCCCTAGTGACCATGAGTACACACCAAGCACACCCCCAGCACACAACCACACATATGGGGCAGGGAGGCCACCTTGGGAGGGGCGCCCAGGTGGTACTGCTGGCACAGAAGCAAGGCAAGACTGTGTCACCGGGGGGTAGGAGAACTCCACACTCAGGGGGTATTCACGCACACTAAGTACTCTGGCCCTGACTCTGCTTACACGAGTGGGGGTTAAATGCCCATCAGGATAGAAGGTTGGCCTTAATGATCTCTGCGAGATCAGGCCAGGCGCAGAGCAATACAGGGAGTCCAGAGCCTTTCCCACACTGTCACTCGTTCCAAATACACCAAGCAGGGGATACGGGTCACTAGTGGGGAAACGTGCAGGGTAGGCAAGGGCCCAGCACATGGGTGGCGAAAGGGGGTTTGCACACACGGGAGAAGTAGGAAGGAAGCCCAGGCGGGGCAGGGGGCACTTGTGACACGCACGCGCCGTTCACTCTCTCAGGCTCAATGGGGGGGACACAAAGGGGCTGCCAGGCACACGGGGCTCACTAGATCACACGCACACTCTCACGCTCCTACAGACTATCACAGAGACAAGGGAAGACACCACAATCCAATACTTAGCTCAGCAAGGGGGCCGGTTTCTCTCCGATTACCAGCGCGAGGTTCAACCCCGCACTGGTGTTTATACGGAAGGCCCCGCCCCTGTACGTGCTTGCAGGCGCTCTGAGCGCCAGAGCAGGGGCGGGGCTAACCCCGCATTGCGTGGGGGTGAAGGAGGGGCCACTGCCGGCTGCAGAGTGGGACCGGTTGTCATGGGAACCAGCACCCATGCCGTGGGACGTTGAACCACCACTGGTGGTGTATTGATGTGTCGGCCCCCACCAGGGGGTAAATAGACTCTTGGGAGATTAATTATGGGTGGGTGGGTTCTGAAGGCCCTATGTTTGGGTGAGGGAGGTCTGGGGTTTTAATATGAGGTGGGAATTCTGGGGTGCTGAAATTCCAGAGGATTTGAGTTGTGTTTGATTAGCAAAGTTGTGATTCTATGTCAAACCTGTTGCAAATTTGCTTCCCAG
>QEPC01010659.1:2856908-2872398 GCA_003113815.1 Sphenodon punctatus
TTCCTAAGTCTCTCCCCCAGCTCCTGTCTCTCAGATTGTAAGCCCTAGGGGCAGGGACCGTGTCTATTTTATTACTTTGTAAAGTGCCAGGTACACTGCTGGCGCTATATAAATGTTTGTTAATAATAATAATAATAATAATAATAATAATGGAATTAAACCATTTAGAAGTGATACATAATTGTTATTTATCCTAACACTCCGTAGTTTCTATGCAGAAGCACCAGTAGTCTGCCTTTGCTGTAGAATATTTATTACCCAGTGAGTTTTCTGTTGATATAATGAAGTTAGTGGAAGCCTACAGTAAAATGGATCCCCTTAGATTGCATCACAATTTTCCATCTTCTCAGTCATCAGTTTAAAATGTACAAGTAGTGCTTCCAGCCAGGGCAACACACACTGTCACAAGCTTGTTAGCCTTGCCTCCTCCCAGCATCTGAAGCAATCTGTCAGATGTCTGGAGTAGGCAGGGTTTGTGCAAGTGGTGATTCAGCACTAAAGTGCAGACAGAAATGCAAATGTACCTTCAAAATGAGAGATGGGGGAGGGAAGAAACCAGAAGTGGGGAGGGAGAGATGGCATGATAAAAGAAGGTAGTAGTAGTAATACAGTTTATTGCAGCCAACTGGCCTTAGCAATTAAAACAATACAATGCAGAAGGACCCTAAAGAAGGTAAAAGGAAGAAAGTGGAGGTAAAAAAATGAAGTTAGGAAGAAAGGGAAAATGAAACTGTTACAGAACATAACAAGATTTTAATTACATTAAATTGTTGTACGGGCACTGTAGAGCCTGAAGAGTTCGTTAAGATGGAATGAATAGAGATGATTTATAGACTTCTATGCATAGTTTTGGTATGTTGCCCATTTTATAATATATGATGAAAAATAAGATTCTCTCATTCTTTATTGCATTTCTTTAATCTTGTAAATCCTTCCTAGACTTTCTTTCTCTCTTTCTCTTTATTATAATGTAGTAGACAGACATCTGTCAGAGATAGTTACCCACTTTTAATTGCTGCCTTCTGTTTGTTCGTTTTTTAAAACCAAATCAAGATTTCAAAAAGTTCTGTATTTAATATTATTAAATAGCAGGCTCAAACTGGTTATTGTATAGTGCTCAGTGCTTGTTAGAATTCACTGAATGCTCTACCGTACGCTATTTGCGTTTTGGGAGCCAAGGATCTTTGAACAATGTGCTGCAGTTCTCGTTCCCAAGGCTCCACACCCCAGGCGGCAGGGGGTCCGGATGTGGTCTGGCATCCGGTGCCAATTCTCAAAATCGGTCCATCTGGAACCGAGAAAGGGCATAGGCTACACCATTGTCAATTCCAGGTACGTGTTGGGCTTTAAACAAAATATTCCATTTTAGACATGCCGTAACCATAGCTCGTATTAATGCCATGACTCTAGGAGATTTGGAAGACAATGAATTGAGAACATGTACCACTGCCATGTTGTCGCACCAAAACTTGACCACCTGGTTGGCGAATTCCCGTGTCCATAGCAATATTGCTATTACTATGGGAAATAACTCCAAGAAGGTGAGATCCTGAGTAACTCCTGATGTTTGCCAGGCCTCAGGCCACCGAACCGCACACCAGCGACCCTTCCAATATACTCCAAATCCTATGCCCCCTGCTGAATCGGACTGTACTTGAAGGTCAGTGTGGAGCAACAAACTTTTTCTCCAGAAACTCACCCCTTGAAACCTTCAAGGAACTCTTGCCAAATCCTGTCTCATTTCCTTGGTCACTCTAATGCGGAGGTGGGGGGCTAACTCACCTCTAAGCTTACCATACAGTTTAAACAAAAAGGCTCTCCCGGGGGCAATCACCCGGCAAGCAAAATTTAAGCTCCCTATTAATGACTGTAAAACCCGTACTGTCACCTTACGGGCCCCAAGTACCTCCTCAATCTTCTGCCTAAGGGAGATCAATTTATCCTCTGGGAGCCTCGATATCATGCTCATGGTGTCCAACTCTATGCCCAAGTATATTAATCTTGTGGCCGGCCCCTCGGTTTTTTCAGGGGCCAGAGGGATGCCCAACTCCACAGCCAGTTTCTGGAACTGATTCAAAGCGGAGGCACACTTTTTTAATCTTGGTGGGCCAATTATCAGGAAATCATCCAGGTATTTTGTAACTTGGCAGTCCCTCACTCTGCATTGGAATATCCATTCCACTAATGAGCTGAAACGCTCGAACGCTGAACATGATATCGAGCATCCCATCGGCATTACCGATCGTAATAATATTGGCCTTCAAAATGAAAACCTAACAAATGATAGCTGTCAGGGTGCACTGGTAGCAAACGGAATGCCGATTTAACATCGCACTTTGCTAACAATGCTCCCCGTCCCATGGCCCGGGCCTTGTCCACTGCTTCATCAAAGGAGGAATATTTAATTGATGTCAAATCCTTTGGAATGGCATCGTTGACTGACTGTCCTCTTGGATGGGATAAGTGATGGATTAATCTAAAATCCCCAGGGGCCTTTTTTGGCACAATCCCTAGTGGGGACACAACCAAATTTGAGAAAGGGATGTGTGTGAAGGGGCCCGCAACCCTTTCCAAATGAACTTCTTTGTGAATTTTTTCTTTAACCACATGTTCCATTCCCGCTACTGAATTTAGATTTCGAGAATTTTGCTTTCGCTGCACTGGACCTGCCGGTATAACAAAACCTGCTTCAAATCCCCTAACTATATAAGAAACCTCGTTGGGGTCCGGGTGTCCCACTAACACCTTCCTCAGTCAGTCAATTCTGACCAGCGTCAGTCCCCTTTCCAGCTGCGGAACTTGGCAATGAACCCTGCTTACCCCTGCCGGTGTTTCCACCCTAACCGAATTGTCCTCGGCCTCCTTTCTGATAGGGATGAAAACAATTGATTCCCGAGTGGTTCCCATAGCATCGCCTACATACGTGACAAAAACGGCAAGAAGACCTATTGCACCGCCCAACCTTGTTGTATTCCCAGCAAGCGCCTGCCCCACCTGCACTTGTCCTCTTGGACTCGCTGCCGTAGGGCTCATTGGCTGGTGCAACACTCCCTTTTACTAGGGTGTGGCCGCTCTCAGACCGGGGGGCGCTCGTAGCATCTATCATGCTCTCGAGCCACAAATCCGCTGCATATACATCCCAGCGTAGGCCTGGGTTTGAGGCCGCCCGGTGACGAAAGGCCTCGTCATACCATAGCCACGCTCCTCGGGGGCCCGTTCCATGTGCCCGGCGCACTATGTCGGCGTACTTGTGTAACTCTAATCTGTGGCCAGGGTATGCTTGCATCATCACACCCATATATACGGCATAGGCCACAGACCAATTCGTCCAATTCCTATCGGCCTTGGGGCGTTTGAACTTTTCATTTTCCTTTTGTTCCTCCTCAACCCTGTGATCCACTATCGGATCGCTAAATAACAGGGTGAACACATCAACGTATTCGCCCCGCCAGATCTTTTCTTTTGTGGCTGGAGTAAATGCTGCCCGAAAGGGGCAGTTATGTCCAGGCTAGCCCCACCTGGTGGTGGCAGGGGGCGCTCCCTGCCCTCATCAGGTGGGGGCAGTGAGGGAGTGGATACACTTCCACTCGTGCTCCCTGTTTCAGGGGGGATAAGAGGGAGGACTCCCGTCCAATCTACTTACCCCTGTGGCTGTACCCCGGCCATTTGGGGCTGGATGGGCATGGCAATGGGTGTTATCATCACCCAAGCTCCGTTCATCCAGGCTACCTGGGGTCGACCTTGCCCCTCTGCTGCCGTCACCCCTTGTGCTGTGATTCGTTCCCCTTGCGTCGTGGACGAGGTAACCCTAGGCATGTTCTGTTCACGTGCTCCCCCTGCTATGTTTACCCCTTGTTCCTGTCTTGCTATTCCGGCCAGAACCGTCCAGCTCACTAACCGACCACCCTGCACACCTGTGGACCCTTGGTTACCTACCCTCTGTATGACAGCTCCGGTGCTCGCCATCCCTGGCCTTTGGATCCCGCTTAAGCCGCTGCTTGGTGTTCCAGACATGTGTGTCCCGGTTCCGCTCGTCCCTTGGCCGGTGCCGCCCATCCGTTGTTCTAGCACCAGGATCCTTCGCCATAGTTCGGCATCATCCCTCCGTTCCTCCACTGTGGGGTCCACTTGCCACCGCCGCTCAGGGGGGCGGTTCGTCCCTGTAATTAGACTCCACGATCCCGTGCGGGGATCCCGGCCCGTGGGGGCCCAGCTTCCCACTGCCGGCATTGGACCCCCAACTGGTCCCGTTGATTTTCAGCCTGGTCCACCCTATGCTCCCCCATTACTGAGGGAGAAAAACGTACGACTCGGCCACCTGGTGTCCTCTGCAAGGCCCGCACCAAGGGAGCAGTGGAAAAGGCCATCCAAGAAGGCCCAGCTGTTTGGTCTGCTGGGCCTGCCCCGCTATCCTCTACTTGGGTGGGGACGGGCCTTTCACCAGGGTATTCCAAAGCCTGCCCCTCTCCCTGCTCTGGGGCTGGCTCCCTGGCCTGGGGGTATGGATGGGAGTAGGATGGGCCTGCCTCCCTGTTTGTCGGGGTCTGGCCCCCTTGCTGTCCCTCCCTGGCATGCCAAGCCCTCTGGGGCGGTTCCCTTGAGGGCACCACCGTTTCTGGAACACTGTGTTGCTCTCTCTCTGAACCCCCCGCCGTTGTTGTTGAGGGGCTCCCCCCCTCATCTCTATATCTACCTGGGGGGGTAATGACCCTCCCCCGCCGGGTGGTCACTGGTCCCTCATTACCACGCGCTTCCTCTGCTGCGTGGCCTGGGTCAGCCTGTCCCCTTCCTGTCTGTTCCAGGGCCTGGCTCTCCCCGACCCTCATCGCAGTGTCTGCTGCCTGCCCTGTAGCCAGCTGGCTCACCTGGAGTGCCTGCTCGCACGATTTCATGCATGCGAGCAGCACCTCTCTGGAGGGGATGTCCCCTCCGAGCGGCTCTCCATCTGCCCTCTGGGGCTCCATTCCCTCTTCTGCCCGCGCAGATCTCGTGCGCGCTCCCTCCTTCCTCGCCGCTGGCTTCTTCCTCACTCGGCCCATTGTTATAGGCCGCCTCTATACTAGGTCAGCAGCAAGCTCCGTTTGCTGATGACTCCTCTGACTTTTCCCCCCGATTGAAGAACCTTCTAGCAAGGACGGGCTTCCCTGCCCCTCATAGCTTCTCGCGCCACAGGGGAGGGTTGCCTAGCAACCCTACTAAACATAGAGGGAGCCTTCTAACAGGCTCCCCCTATGGCGGCGCCATCTTCTCCTCCTGCTGGGAGGAGTACACCAAATCCCCATTGCCTCCATTTTGGCAGCGAAGGGACTTTTAAAGGTGGAGCAGGAGAATGCATGCTCCCATGAGCCACACAGCACTCACTCACAGAGCACTGTTGAGAAATCCAGAGTGCTCCCTGTGGGGCAAGCTAAAAAAGGTGCATGGCAACTGATGGCCAGGCATCCTCTGCCCTTACGAATCATGGAAGCCAGCCATGTCAGCAGATGGTCCGCCACTCGTAGGCACTGTGGATGGGGGAGACAATCTTTGCAAATCACAGGAACTGGCCGTGAGTTCCCCAGCACTCGCACCGGGACATGTCAGTTTCAAAAGCCAGCCTGGAACACTTCCCCCTCCACCACGGTCCGTGCCAGGGGGAGTGCAAGACAGCTGCTGTGGTAACTACACTGGCAGCCACCCATTATAATCGCTCCCCATGTACTCCATATTGGTGGCTTTTACCAAGCCAAAAAAAACCCTGACCTAATTTGCTACAATATATAGTTAGGGTGATCCATGGCAGTGCCACTCAACAGTCATGGACACACACACCAGCCCTGATCATGTAAAAACAGCCACAGTTGTAAGAAAAATACTGGGGCTAGTTCTAGACCTTGGGTAATTGAACATGGAGAAGGGTCTACTGAGAGACCAAGCATACGTGGCTGGATGTCATCCAAAGGGATGTGGTGGCCTGGGAGATTGAAAGAAGGTGGCACGGCATTAGGTTTACTGGAGCAATGTCTTGTGGCAGCCAAGAGTCTTCCAGGCTCCTAGTGCCAGTTTGTTTAATAAATATGTACCCTGTATCCTTCTGGCCACTTCCTGGTCCCTCCCAATGGGGACTTCCAGAGTGGCACAGCCAGATGATGCCCACTTCATCCGGCTGCATCGCCCTGAGAGGCCATATGTGGCAGGCCAGAAAGTAGCCAGGAGGAGCTGACTGGAGAGCACTGAGAGAAGCTGCTGATGCCACTGCCAGGTGAGTTGATTTGCCAGGCTGGGGAGGGGAGACAAGCCCTGGCAGCCTTCATCCCACCCAACGTACCCTGGCCTATGGGGAGGAGCCCCTTCACTGGGAAGTTATTTGCCAGACGGAGGAGGCACCCCCTGGCAAAACACACACACACACACACACACACACACACACACACCCCCAACGCAGTCTGGTCCAGTACAGTAAGGGTCAGACCCACAGAACCAGGCCCTGAGCCTCCCAGACTCCCGCAGAATTTTTTTACAAAAAAATTGCAGGAGAATCAGGGCCCCATGTGTAGTAGGTGTGAAGACAGCAGCTGTAACATGTTGCTTGCTGCAGCCTTTGGGCTTCAGAATAATAAGGAAGAACATGAACAGATCATTTGTGACTCCTGTATACTCATGGAGACAAAGCAGGCAATCACATTCTCTTTGGGATTACTCGTGGAAATGTATATATCATTATGGGGGAGTGGTGTCCAATGACTTCTGCCCTTAAACCACACTAACACATCTCTACTGCTGTTGTATGCAGCAGGAAGGGACCAAGGGGTGAAAAGAAATGAGACTGGGGTGAACTGGATCCCCTGGCCACCCTGGGGAGGGCCACTTCACTGTGGTCTGGCAGGGAGGGCAGTTTAAATGAGCAGCCCCCAGGGAATCCAGGGGTGGGGCGGGACTGCCATCGTAAGTCCCTCTACACCATAGGTTGGCTGAGGAGCCATCCCCATGAGGCAGGACTTCAGGAATCACTACTACTAGACAGCTGATGAGGGAGGGCTGGAGGAGCATGCTCACCCACCCTAGGAGAGCACACTTCTCTCTTCCCCCCCCCCCCAATCAACTTTGGTGGGTCTGGTAACTGTGCTCCACTGGTCACCTCATCCACTTTTTATTATTATAAGCATTTATATAGCGCGAGCAATGTACCTGGTGCTTCACAGAGAAGCAGATAGACATGGTACTTGCCCGAGAGCTCACAATCTAAAGAAGACTGGGTGAGCATGCTTCTTCAGGCCCGATCCTCAGACCTTGCCTCATGGCAGGACTGGGCGTGGCCTAACAAATGGAAGGGCTCATGTTAGCCCATCTGGTCAAGCCTTAGCCCGCACTGCATTGCCAACCTTCTCTGGATGACGTGTCTGGTAGCAGCTGGCCACTTGCGGCTGAAGTAGGTGAACATCAACAGCCATTGAACGGTCTCATTTGCTTTCACTCAAGGAGTAGCAGGGCCAGGAACAGATACATCCATACTCTTGTATTCAAAATGAATACAAAAATATGGAGCTGGATCCTTGGATTGCATCCTTGAAGACTGCCATCACAAGGCAATAGGTCTCTAAACATTACAGTAAACTAAGGTTGCATTCACATGAGAGCACACCCAGCTCTTCTTTCCAGTGTATTATTTGATGTAGAAGTTTGCAGTCCTGCATGTTAACTGTTTATCTGTTCCCCTCCATCGCTTCAGAAGTGACCTCCCAATTTAAAATTTACTGCAGTAGTGCCATGGATGATAATACCTGTCCCACACTGTTAAGAAAAGGGGGTGGAAAACATTATCAGCAATACATTGTCCCTGTTTGGTAAGCAGTGGGGATTCATCCCCTGAGGTTGGTGGTTTGGGGGAGTGGGGGCTGTAGAGAATGGCAGTATGGCATACTGATAAGCCACTTTGGGAGCTGGTAGTCAAAGGCACTTGCCCTTGAGGGCATGGAGGGTCCATAGTAGCTGGCAGCATGCCTGTAACTCTGTGCTTCCTATTGCTATTCCCAGACCTGGCTAGCCTACAAATAACAATAGGAAAATGAAGAGCTTCAGGGCTGTAACCAGCTTGCCTGTAAATGACAATACGGAATGCACAGGGAAAGGAAAGGGTGGGAAATAACATTGGGGGTACCTGGATGGACCAGAGGAAAACACGGACACATTAGAAGCATTTCTAAAAGCTTTATTGAACATTTAATAAAACTGTAGCAGGGCTCCCACCTCACTATGGGTAAGTTTTGTAAAGATCAGGCCTGAATCACACTGTCACGCTGCAGAATCAGCCTCTCATCAGTTTATACTTATGTCAGAGTCCATAATCCATACATTAACTCTACCCTAGGGCATATACAAAGGTCCACCCCAGTCAGATAGCACACCACTGGCTGGCTCACAACCAATTCACTTCAGACTCATCAAGTCAGCTCCAGGGTCTCCTCAATGGCCTTCCAGGAGCTCAGGAACAGCAAAGCCTTCTTCAGCTTCCAGGCAGCCTTAAGCAGGGATGTGCTCCCTTCAGGGTCCAGAGCTTCTGCCTTGCTTCCTCCTCTCTTTATATAGCTGGGGCCACATCCCAAACTCGGTTACTTCCTGTTGGTGGCCATTTTGGGCCCTTCTATAGTCTATATGCCATTTTGTGGCTGGACTGCCACACACCTCCCCTCCAAGATGGGATTACGCAAAGGTTAGCCTCGGCTGACTTTCATCTCCATTAACTTATAGATTTCCCTCAAGCATGTAATACAATTCGTCAATACAGATCACATTTACAATTTTTTGGTCCTGGGGTCTATCATCCCAAACAGGACTCTAACGCCCTCCTGGCCTCCACGTCACCCCTTACTAGCCAGGCCCATTCCTCCATGTATTACTCTTAACCAGAGCTACCTTCAGCTCAGACTCTTTGCATATTCGCATCTTGTGCATCCTGCTAGGGAAGCCATCTTCCACCTAGCTCACAATCTACATATGTCAGTTACCCCACTTGGGGTTGGAAGGCTGGCCCACCAATTCCTTCCAGTCACTCCCCTCCCTCCTCCGGAACCCTTACAACCTTGTCAGGTCAATGTTTTCCATACAGAACAATAATTGTCACCTTCCCCTTCCCTGGGGTTACAGCCATATACTTATTCACAGGTCTCCATTGTTAAGTTTGTTTATTCCTTGTACTGGCCCTTGGCCTTGACAAGATAATAGAAACAACAGACTCCATTGTTAAGTGCTCCCTTCAGCCACTATACCATTCACCTGATTTGTTTGGCTTCTTGCATCCACATTCATTACAAGACCCTTTTTTTAATCAAAGGGTATCTGGCAGTGGGAATTTCCACGTCATCCAGACCCTTGTCCCATATCTTTTCTTACCAAAAAGATAATTCTCCACCTGGTTTACAGAGTCTCAGAGGCCGCTTTTATATGAGTGCTGCCCGCTCATGCCTGTTATCATGCGGCATGTAAAAGTGCCGCGGGAAGCATCTAGACACACGGTGGACGTGCCGTATTTCCGGTCATGCATTCTTTAAGACCGCAAATTCAGTACTTCAAGGTATTTAATTTGCGGTCTTAAAGAACGTGCAACCGGAAATACAGCACATCCACGGCACATCTACACACGTCTAAACACTGCCCGCGGCACTTTTACATGCCGCATAATAACAGGCGTGAGCGGGCAGCACTCATAAAAGCGGCCTAAGGCTTCCTTCAGCCAATAATACCATGTTTCCTGCCAGGGAGGCCATTCTCCACCTGGCTTACAGTCTACTTCCACATAGTTAGGGATGGCTGGAGGCAGGAGTTTCCACCTTAACCAAACCCCTCTTTATGGCTTCCTTTAGCCAATCTCATTCTATAGGCTTCATACATAGACCCCCTGCTGGTGCGGGAGGCTGGCCCACCCTTCTCTCCAAGCCTCCCAGCCCTGGGACTCTTTTAGCAAGACTATTCCTGCATGATACAATGCATAGTACATTTTACAAATACCATCATAATTACTCCCAAGAATCTTATGCATGATTTTAAGGCTTCCTTCAGCCTTTTTGTTTAGCTCTCTCTAACCTTTTCAACATTACCATGGACATTACATGGTCATGGTTCCCCTCAATGCTTCAGCCAGTAGTACTTGCTTCCATAACTTTCAGTTAGGTTGTATGCTTGCTCCACTCCAGTCTTTCCTAATTAGCAGCCTAGCTGGCTGAGCTACAGCTCCTGGCTTTCGGCCTCTGTTAGTTAGTTAACTCCAGCATTTACAGGTAACACAATCCAAACTTCCTTCAGCTTAGAATGGGGTGTGGTCCCTCTCATGCCTTTCCCAACACCCCACCCTGGGACCCTAAAGACCTTTGCAGAACATGTAAGTCAGCCTTAATTTTTCTTGCTTTCTCCCAGGGTTTAAGTGGCCTTTTCTGTCATTTCTTTTAACTATACACTTTCTCCAATGCCCAATCTACTCCTTCCTCTGTTATTTCTCTAGACCCAGGTGTTCTATCTTTATATATTGCTCCTGGACTCAAGGACTCTGTTTCCTTCAGCTTTTCTTGCTGTTGCCATCTTTTACTTATTTCCTCCAGTGGTGCCATCTCTATCATAAACCCTCAGTTTCCTCCTCACTTCCAGATTCTTTAGAGGCCTCATGTTATTTTATTATAGTGCTAAGCCTATTTATCTCTACTGCATGTTGCTTTCTTCTTTCTATATTCCACTCTCTTCTCTTAACTTTTTAGTTTCTGCTTTTAACTCATTCACCTCAATTTTCAGGGTTTCATTCTCTTTTATAATCTCTTTCATTGTTAGAGCCATTTGTTCCCTTTTCTCTATGTATACCATAGCCAATCCAGTCTGGGTTTCTTATTCTTTCACTTCCTTTTTCCTCCCAGTCTCTACTTGAGATCTCAGGCCAGATCTATCACATTTAGCCTGTCTATGTCCTTCTTCTGGGGTCTGCCTTTCTATCTTCACCATTTCCCATTCAATAGGGTACTCTCACTGTCTCTCTCTGGGGCTCGGTCTCATTTTGAGCTTCCCAGGCCGAGCACTCTCTTTTTAGGTGCCCTGGTTTGTTGTACATTCAGCACCTTCTTCCCTTCTCTATTTGTTGAGACCTACTAGTAGGCAAGTTCTTTTAACATGTCCCACTTTCTGGCAGGTCCAACATTTAGGGGGTTCCCTCCTTTTTCCTTGAGGGTTTGACCCCATAGGACACACTTTTGCCAGGTGCCCTACAACGCCACAGGTCCAGCATTCCTTCTCTTGGTCCCATGACCCGTACAAGGATTCTTCCTTGTCACCCAGGGTCCATGCTATATCACACCTCAAAGTGGGAAGCCCTGCGTCCTTGGGCGAGCTCGCTTATGCCTCTCACTGCCTTGCTCTGCTGCCGGGCACATTCCTCCACTTTCGCCCAGGGCTGGGCTCATTTCTCTAGCTGCTCCTTCTGCTACACTGCTAGGCACCATCCTCTAGCTCATCAGTCTAATCCTAGGCATACCTTCAGGTGCTCTCTCTTTTCACAGGCACAATCATCTCTTGGGTGCAGTCCTCTTCACACTCCCTGCATCGGGACCAAACCACCTTGGTAAATGCTGGTGTGATAGTCAGCGAGGCATACCTGCATTCTCCACCACTTTGTAGCAGGGTTCCCACCTCACTGTAGGTAAGTGTTGTAAGGATCAGGCCCAAATTACAGTTACATTGGGGAATCAGGCTCCCATCAGTTTATACTCATGGGAGAGTCCATAATTCATACATTAACTCTACCTTAGTCCATATACAAAGGTCAAGCCCAGTCAGATAGCACTCAATTGGCTGGCTCACAACCAACTCACATCAGACTTCTCAAGCCAGCTCCAGGATCTCCTCCTTAATGGTCTTCCAGGAGCTCAGGAACAACAAAACCGTCTTGGATTTCCAGGCTGCCTCAAGAGGAATGTGTTCCCTTCAGAATCCAGAGAGCTTCTGCCTTGCTTCCTCTGCCACCTGTCTTTATATACCTGGGGGTCATGCTCCAAACTCAGTTACTTCCTGTTGGTGGCCATTTTGGGTCCCTGTATAGTCTATATTCCATTTTGTGAGTGGACTCTGCCACAAAAACATTTTAAATGGCTTTATTAAACTTTTTAAAAAGAATCATTGGTGTCACTGATTTGTGCTAGCACTGTAGTTGCTGTGCCAGCACAAGGCATCCCTGATCTCTCAGGCTATTCACTGTTCCACTTGGTTCAGCTGGTCCCAGAACAGGGGCACTGGCTCACCAGAGCTAATGGGGTGGGGGGGGAAGGGAGGGGGATTGATGCAGCCCTGCTCTTCTTATAGTAGCCCTGCTGTTCTTACAGATGTGGAGAACACAGGTGGTGGTGGTTAATCTCTTTGGGGAAACAAGTGATTCAGGGTATAGGCAGAGGAGGCGCTAGGTGGCTGTCACCCCTCCTATCCAGCTGCAGATTGGGGGCGGAGGGGAGAGCCACCATAGGTGGTTCCATCCCTGCTGCTGCTGCCAATCTCCATAGCTGGTTCAGGGGTGGGGACACAAAGGGCAGCTCTCCTGCCATGTTTCAGCCACAGAGCTTGGTGGTGGCTGTGAGATGGGGCTGCTCAGGGGGTCCTCTTGTGGTCCCCCACCCCCACGATCCAGCCGCAGAGCGTGGCAGCTATGAAGGCCTGTAGAGCAATAATGAGCACTGTGAAGTTCTGGGCATTCATGAACACGTGCTAAATGTTTTGAAAAGTTTAAAGAGCTTGGTAGCTGCCTAGCTAGGATTAGCTGCATATGAGCAAAAGCATGCAAAGCCTGATTGCTTGGACTGATTGCTTTTGCTTTGAATTTTTACTTTCACTTTGAATTGTCACTATAGGTGCTCAATAAAGTATGCAATTTGATCAATAAACTTCTGTGCATAGTAAAAAGTTAATGGCAGCCACCAAGTGCTAGCAGGTATAAATCTAGGTATGTACCTCCATGGGTGGGCAGGGATAGCAGGCACTGGATTACCTCCTGGAGTCATAATAGCCTGGAAGAAATATCTAGGACGGCTTCTTGTTCTCATAGTTCACTGTGGCTGAGAGTCATGACATGGGGCAGGATACTGGGAAAGGGGTGTTGGTGGGCAGAGTGTGGTGGGGAAGAATGCCTGCCTGTGCATTATGGGTATTTTCAAGCAATACTGGGTAGAGAGGCACTTGTCTGAAAACACCCAATGTGGGGGAGGAGAGGAGAGGTTGAACATGATCAAAGCAAGCAAAGTGGATGACCTTGGCATAAGAGTTGAACAGAAGTGAGAGAGTCAAGGCAAGAGCAGGGAAGGAGGTTGCAGTAGTCAAGACGAGAGATGATTAGTGCATGGACTAAGGATTCATCAGTGGAAGCAATATGGAAGGGACAGATTTTCGCAATGTTATGAAGAGAGAAGCAACAGAACTTGGCAACAGATTGAGATATAAAAGGAGAGGGAAGAGTAAAAGATGAACCCCAGGCTACATGCTTGAGGGATATGCTGGATGGTGACACCATCAATGGAAATTGAGGGGAAAGAGGAAGAAGAAGAGTTGGGGGGGGGAAGAGGAAGAGTTCAGTCTTGAACACTGTAGTAGGAAGAGCTGCTATCCCTTTAAGACGGCTACTGAAAGCGTGAGTTACTGGCCCTTTAAGGCTGCACAGAGTGAGAGGTTGGCCACACCCACTCTGGGAGTACAAAGGGAAGCACAATGCAGAGAGGAGGCAGACTCTACCTGCATTCTGAAGTCTGCTGTTCGTGGTGATAAAACCCAGCCTGGAACCTATGCAGAGTTGGAGTCCTGATTTGAAGCCTGGATCTGTCAGTGCCAGCCAGAGGACTATGCCTGGCTGGGAAAGACTTTTGGGGTTTGAGACTGAAGCTTTGTATATGGAACAAATGCTGTGTTGGAGCTAATTCCCTAGAGACTGGTACTATTTGGGGCTCTAATCCTGTGGGAACTTACCCTGGACACTGTCACCCTGTTACAGACATATTAAGCTTGAGTTGATGGTGAGAAATCCAAGCAGAGATGTTGGAGAGGCAGTTGGAGATGTAAGACTGGAAAGAGGGGGAGTGTGAGTGAGAACCAAGTATTATCACGTAGGTGATACTGGAAACTGATTAAATGAGTTTGTCCAAGGACAGAGTGGGGAGAAAAGGGAGAAAAGGAGAAGGGCCAAGGACTGAGCCTTGGGGAAACTCTGACCAAGAGGGGAAGTGACACAGAGGAGGTATCAGGAAGAGACACATTGAAGGAACAGTTAGAGAGGTAGGAAGAGAACCAGTTGACAGCTGAACCAAGGGAGCAAAGTGAATCAAGCAGGAGGATGTAGTCATCAATGTCAAAGGTGGCAGAGAAATCAGGCAGGATGAGAATGGATAGAGGCTTTTAAATTGGCTAGAAGAAGGTCACTGGTGTTGGACTTGGCCTAAAGCGTTGTGGCCTAAAATGTTGGATTTTAACCTGAAAGCCAAGGATTCAAAACTCATAGGTATGAATTCACAGTGGCCTTGGCCTTGGGCAAATCACTCTCCCTCATTCACAGTTCTCCATCTGTAAAATGGGAATAATCATAATGACTTATCTCACAGGATTGTTGCAAGGATGAACTAGATAAGGGTTGTAAAGCAATTTGGACACTGAAAGTGCTATATAAATGATAATTATAGGATCAAGAAACCTTTGGTATAAGAGAGGAGTTAAGGCTCTTACAAATTCAATCATGCTCCAAAAAGCATGGGAACTGTAAATGAAGGCTCTCATCTTACCTTGTGTGCCATGTAAACAGTAAAGACGTTGTACAGTTTCACATATTGTATTCGCTTACAACTTAGGCTCTGTGTACCCACACTTTGTCTTGGTCTTTCAGCCCCATTCCCCTTTCTCTGCAGGCTGGGGGCAACACTGATGTAGCAGGGGGGATCCCCTAGGGCCACACAGGGCGCTGGGGTGTCACTCAGGGGAATCAGCTCACCCCCCTCTGCTACACCGTGTCCGCCTAGAGCGTCGGAGGAACCCCCTCCTTCCAGGCAGGCGGTACCCTCTCAGGACATCATGCACAGTCCAGAGGGTCTTCAAGTTCAAGTTCTTAGTCCTTTATTGCACACAGTACCTGGGCTGCCAGCTCATCCGCCTTCACCCCGCAGGCCCAGGTCTGTTTTTCCAGACTTCAGGAGCAAGGCAACTACAACCCCACAAAGTCCCTCAACCAGCCAGGCCTTACAACCCCAGGCTCTGGCCAAGCCTTCCCCCAGGCAAGAGGCTTCCTCCTGGGCATAGCCTCTCCACAATACCTGGTACTCCAGTCTCTCAGCACCCTGGAGAGTGTAAACTAGGAAGACTTTCATGGAGATGTTGCTCCTTTGTCTCCCTGCTAGACTCTCTTATACAGGCAAAGTGGGTGTGGCCAGGCTTTCACTCCTCTCAGCCTTAAAGGGCCACCAACCCTGCCCACTTTGTCACGGGGTTTCTCAGCCTGTTCACCCGACAGGTTCTT
>QEPC01010660.1:73887-83969 GCA_003113815.1 Sphenodon punctatus
CGCCGGTTCCGCCAATTGCGTGGTGAATGTGATTCCCCGCTGTGATTGACGGGGGTGAACATCTGGGGGGGAACTTCCGTTCCCCCTTCAGATGTGACGAGACCTTTCTCACCCGGTGGGAATCCACCGTGGTTGAGCGTGATCTCGTCGCGTCTGAAAATACCCTTTGTTACACAGAATTTTAATTTTAGTTCATTTCCAACTCTTCAAATCAGCGGTTATGGCAGGTAGGGCGGTGAACATCAGTTATAGTTTAAGGCCATGTACAAGCTTTCTTAATTATATTGAAAATCTGGAACATGTTTTATTTATGTGTCCGTATTATGCTGACTTGAGAATGACATGGATTGATCCATTATTGGACCATAGATTCCTTTCACCCTGTGCCCAAAATATTATTTTTCTGCTGTCCCCAAAAGGTCCTTCTATACTGAAGGCATTAGCATCATTCTTTCTTTTGGTAGCCAGAGAGAGGAAAATAAAGTGGCAGCAGAAGGTTGCTGAAAATGATTCAAAGGTTTTTATTCAGTTTTTCTATATATCTTTGGGTATTTTCAGATGTGACAGGAATGCTTTTAACCACACTGAACCACAGTGGATCTGATGTGGTGGCAGCGATCCCATGCACGTCTATTTGCTCCCAGCCAGATGTTGAACACCCGGCCGGGATCAAATTGACCACAGTTCTGGAGGTGAGGCCAGCCTCACCTCCAGAACCGTGGTTAGTTTGGCCACGATCTGGGATGAGGCTGGGAATGGCTGCAGGTAACAATTGTTACCCATCCCCATCCCAGAATCAGGTCCCAACCACAGGATGGGATTGTGGGCAGCGGCCATTTAGGCCGCTGCGCCCACCTGTCTCCCCAAGGGTGGGTGGCCATGGGAGCACAGGGGGGGCAGAGCTGAGTGGCTGCACATCTCGCTACACAGTCCTGCCCCTCCCTGATTCTCCACTGTGATCAGATCGGCACATCTAAAGGATGGCTGGCCTGATTACGGACTGCAATCCGGAACAGATCCCAGTCCGGGTTTCAGCGTGTTGGGCCTAGAGGCCCAGCATGTCTGAAATTACCCTTTGTGATTAAATTACCCTTTGTGATTATGTGTTTTGGCTCTATCCCTGGAGAAATTTAGGAAGATATCTATATTAGTTTTAATAATTTTTCAATCTTGTTATGTGAAGATGAGTTCTTTTTATTTTTTGCATTTTCAAATTTTGCAGTGTATGGTTTTATAATTTTGTATAAAACCTGTTTGGATTATGGCAAAAGCTGATATCCCAATAAATTTGACTTTGATATTGAATAATACCTTCCCAATAATAGTAGACTGTTATATATTTCCAACTAAACTTCACAAACCAAACACAGACATCCCTTTCAACTGCAAAAAAGTGACACTCTACTGTTTATTAATTAAATATCATGACAATCTAATCATTCTTCCTTCTTCATTCATTCATACTAAAAATATATATAATTTACAGCTGGTGGGAGGAGAGTGAGCAGTGGGCATCTGGGAGAGGAGTGAACATACGGCAGGTGGAGCAGGGAGTCAAGAGGACTGTCCGATGGGCGAGGGGAGAGCGAACGGGCAGGCGGAGGAATGAACGGCAGTACATTTTTTGGAGGCAATTCAAGTGCGTTTTATTCAGCTGAGTGTTTTGCAGTTGGAGGACTGAAAATGATTTTATATATTTTCAAATGCTGCATCTGCAAATTCTCCTTTATGTTCTTTTGTTCCATGCATCTGTCACTCCAGGCAGTAGAATGAATTTTACTTTGTGGTTAGTCTCTCAGTCACATTCTTAGGGCTCCCACATTTCAGTTGAGAATGTTGAGGAAAGTAATTTACATTAAAATTCTTAAAAAGCTATTGACGTGTTTTTGTCATTTACAGATATATATAGTCTCCTCATTAAAAAATAAATTTAAATTTGAAGCCAATTCGTGATGAGAGCATCCCAAACTTTCCCCATTGCATAAGATAAAACAATGTCATTTTTTAATTTTTTTTTTGCATATACACTGCAAGCATAATCTTTTTCAAACACATTTAAAAACAATAGTTAACCAATCTGCAGTCAGGTCAACTATATTACCAACCCTTGGACAGTACAGTACTGAGCCTTCAGCCATGGTTTCTTCTGTGCACCCTTCACTTAACAATTAGGGATGGGCGAACACGGTTCGGAAGTTTGGAGTTCGGACCAAACTCAACCAGTTCGCTCGACCAAACCGAACTTCCAAACCGAACTCGATTTTCGAACCGAACCCAATTTCCAAATTCGGCTCTGTTCGCCCATCCCTAAAAGATAATATTCCATTTAGTTCAATGGGGTTTGAATTTCTGAACTTTGTTCGAAAGTTCTGAGTTGGGACCGAACTCGAATAGTTTGGTTGACCGAACTGAACTTCCGAACCGATCCAAATTTCTGAACTCAGTTCTGTTCACCCATCCCTATTAACAATTAAACAATCAAAAATAACTTAACAGGCATTTCAAGCCTAAATTACATCAAATTATATCCAATTTATTTTCCAGTGCACCAAGCTTCTTCCCTCTGCACAAATACATTTTGCCCCTGTCCTACAGCAAGTTCTCTTCTGATCGTCTTCCACATTTCAGCTGCCCAGCTGATCTTCCAAGGGAGGCAGTTCAATTGTGGCAGCTGAGAAACTGTGCCTCATTTCCAGGGCCAGAAAACAGCCAAACAGCCCCATCAGGTGGGGGTGGTGAATGGCACTGATAGGGGATGGGTGAGAATGAACAGGGCTGATAGGGGTGGGCAGGATTGAATGAATGAATAAAGATTTTATTTGCCGTAACTAAACATTATTGGCAACATTACCAAAACAAACAAGCGTAAAAAACATCGCACCACATTCACATTACATACCAAAATTAACAGGCAATGTTAACAAAAACGATACACTTATAAACATTATTCACAAATTCAACTTTTTGCCCTGGTTTTCCCCAATAACATCAGCCAAGAGCTCATGTCCCACAGCTTTCAACTGTTCCCATCAGACTTTTTAAATTACTGGGAACCAATGAGGAGTCCAGGGGGGAGGAGTCAAACAGGGCAGGGCACCAGGTAGACAGGAGGAGAATAGCAGCAAGCCCAGCTATCCTATAGCACTGGGGAAACTTCTCTAGCTGCCAAGGTCAGGGTTTCAGGTTCAAGCCTGCACCCTGACAGTATGTTTTGCGCTAAGTATGGTTGCATTAACGGCCGAAGTTGTTGAATTCTCACTTCAGACAGCAACGGGCACCTGAATAAATAATGGGGTAGATCTTCAGGGACCATTGCCCCACATGGGCAAAATCTCAAATTATGGGGAATCTTTGCAAATCTGCCCTCTAGTACCTCTGTAGCCATCATTTGGAATCTCAGGAGAGTAAAAGCTCTCCTTTGCATAAAGTTAGACAGTATTCTCAGATAATATTCCTGCATATGGGATTCTTTTATGAATCTATACCATGGGCCCACCTTGTTTAGCCTAATGTCCTCTAAATCTTTTTTGTCTATATAGATCATCCAGGCGTTGATTACACATCTTCTTGATCTGTTCTGCCATAAAGGGAGCTAAAAAAGGGAGAGATAAACCCATCTCCTCTGCAAAAGTTCTTAGATTAACTTCCCATTTATACCTGTGATCAGAAGTCATCATTTCCAGCCAACAATGTTTTGGTAGTCTTTCCTTTGACATTGATAATATATGCTTCCAGTACATTATTTATTTGCCTAATTTTAGCTTGAGGCTCAACAGGAAGAGTTCCTGTTTCCGTTCTTATTAAACATACTGGTGTTCCGATCGGAGCACCAAGAATTTTCCTCAAAAATCTATTTTGCATGGGCTCTAACTTGTTTCCTGCAGCCGGTCCCCAGATTTCGGTGCGGTATAACGGCTGCGATATAATTTTTTGGCACAAGATGGTTATTGCTGGTCTGAATAACCTTCCCCCGTGGGGGGAGGGCCGAAAAAAACCCATCGTTGGCTTATTGGGGACAACCCGATAGAGCAGGTCAAACAATTCAAGTATTTGGGAATTATTTTTGACGCAGCGGGGAGCGGGAACTCGCATTATATGGCTGTTTTACAGCAAGCCCGAAGTACATCTAAGGACTAGTAAAGTTTTACTACTCCCTGGGTGGGAAACTGATTAGTCCGGCCCTTCGCCTATTCAAGGCCAAAGTAATTTCGCAGATGCTATACACACTGCCAGTATGTGGCAGTGAGCTGGTGGATAGGCTTGAGCTGCCACAGAACACTTTTCTCTGTACAATCTTAGGTCTGCCCAAGTGTGCCCCGTGTGTAATCTTGAGGGCAGAGACAGACATGAGAACCATAAGGTCACAAGCGCTGATTTCTCTATTTAAATTTTGGCTTAAGGTAATGGTTTTCCCTCCAAACACCCATTCACTGCTGCAATTTAGTATTGGAGAAAGAGCTTTAGCCTGGTGGTCGCAGCCCATCGAGGAAATGTATGCAAAGCTGGGCTTGGCTAAAGACCGTTTAAGCACAATGGGGTTCGGCCAAGCAGCAGCCGAAATCAGACAAAGGTTGCTGGACTAGGAGGCCCAAATGGAAATAGCTGCTATCCAAGCACAAGGGATAGCCCCAGAATATTTTTGCCCCAGAATTAATGGGGGACGGTTAAAATATTTGGATTGGCCCCAGGCGCGCTGCCGGCGAGTGATAACGCTTTTCAGATGCAACCTCTTACCTTCAGCATTAGTAGAGGGGAGATACCAAAAAATTCCAGCTAACCTAAGACTGTGCCTAAAATGCGACGCAGCTGTCGTAGAGACAATGATCCATATACTGCTTTATTGCCCTAAATACAGCAACATGCGAAGGGAACTGCTGGGAAAGTACATATTGGCTCTGCCTAAATATGCCAGGGATGAGTTGAGATTGCATCTATTACTATCTGGGGATAATTCCTGTTGCTCTAGAGCGGTCGCAGCGTTTGGGGCTAGGATCATGGATGAAGCAGTCTGACAAATCTGTGGCAAACTAGTAGGGGCCATGTTGGGCCATGGTAAGCGCCGGGGAAGAGTAAGATACCACCCAGTGAGGCCCAGAGGCAATAATAAAAGGCCGGGGGCAAACAAAGCACATAAGAATCCCCCAAATTTAGGAAACTGGAAAGGCCCTAAAGATTGGTGACAAAGGGCTCGCTGATTAAGTGATTAAGTGATGTAAAGTCAGAATAAACGGTTATATTGTTGTAATGTTTGGATAAAACAGTTTGATGCCCGAAGAGGGCATATTTTATATTTATTTTATCCCATGTTTAAACGTGAATCTTGCCCTATTTGGTTGGGCAAATTTTAAGCAATGCCCTATGGAGCAATATATATATATTGTATAAGGTGGTTGAGTACACAAATAATAAAGAAGGGGGCATAGTAACTTTGTTTGGGATTGGTTTAATCCCTTAGATTGTTGTATATATACCAAAGTATGGCTGCACCTTGATGCAGAATTTGTTGTTAACTTATTGTGGACTAGTGGCTAAGGTGAAAGCTAATGTCGTAAATAAATAAATAAATAAATAAATAAATAAAATAACCTTCCCCCGTTCATTCTCCGGAACCTAATTGTCCCTGTAATGGTACTAGCCAATTTCAGCTTTAAGGAGTCTATATGTTCCTGCCAGGTTCCATTTGAATTATAAAGCAATCCCAGATATCTATATGTTTTTACTTGCTGTACAGGATGAGAATCGATAGGCCAACACTTACTTTTCAAGTATCTTACGAACACCATTATTTTTGATTTGTCATAATTTATTTGTAACTTATTCTTATGACAATAATTTCCCAAAGTAGTAAGTGATCTACGAAAACCTATTTCTGACATGGACACTAAAATCATGTCATCAGCATAAATGCATATTCCAATCTGCCTCTGTTTTATGAAAGCTGGATGAAGCTCTTTTCCCTGTAAAGCTGGAATTATATCATTTATTTAAAAATTGGAGAAGAGAGGCGCCAGTACGCAGCCTTGCTTAACTCCCCTTGATGTCTCTATAGAAGCCATGTATGCTCCTGTCAGGGATGTTCTTACTTTTACTTGGGTCCCCTGATAAAGTCTCTGGACCAGGGTCAGAAGCCTTTTATCAATGTTTGTTTTCCTCAACTTAACCCACAGATGTCCTCTATTGACCATATCAAATGCCGCTTTTAGATCAATGAAGGTCGTATACAATTTGCCTTTCCTTGTATGTACATATTTATCTATCAGGAAGGAAAGAGTAAAGCAGTGGTTTTTGCTCTAAAACCTGCCTGTTCTTCATGGAACACATGAATTCCAGCTGCCCATTCCTCCAATCTTTCCAGGAGAGTTTTGGTGTACAGTTTAGCTATGATGTTATTTAAGCTTATAGATCTATAGTTGGCTGGGGATCTTTTATCGCCCTTCTTATATATAGGAATAATAATACTTATATTCCAGTTTTCAGGAATTAGGCCAAAGAAATTGATATGATTAAACAATTGTATTAACATCAGAACCCACCAATCCATATGCTCTCGCAGCATTTCACCGGGTATCCCATCTTCACCGGGGGCTTTCCCCACGGATAATTGGCCAATGAGATCCCTGATAGTGTCTCTAGTTAATGGAGCCCCTGGTGGGAGTGTCAGCAGATCAAACCCCCCCAATTTGGGGGTTACACTTGCTTCTTCCACCCCATTAAAGATTTCCCGGAAATAATTTTGCAAAGTTAACCCTGGTATAGCGTTGTCCATCATGAAATTGTCCTCATAATATCCCTTTTACCAATAGACAAAAATCTAGTACTGTCTTTCCTCATTATTGCCCCCTCAAGGGTTCTCCATAAGGAGTGATAATGAGCTTGCTTTTAAAATGTTATTAAAGTTCTATATTGACATTTATTATCCATTAAAATTTTAAATGCTTCTGGAGTATTGTATTTCTTAGCTACTCTACTTGCCTTATTTAGTGCAGTTTTCTTTTGTCTGCAGTCGTGATCAAACCAAGTTGGTACCCAGCTCTTTTTTTCCCAGGAAAATTTCCTAAGTAAAGTGTTCTTGATGTGTTGAACTATAGAATGGTAGTAGTCCAGGACGTCTAATTCCAAGAAATCTATTTTTTAAAAAGGCATCTTGGATCAGTAGCATATCCTCCCTCTCAAAGAATCTATAACTATCCCAAGCCAATTTCGGTCCCCATTTTATTACATTCTCATTTGAGAGTACGTAATTTGCCCCTCGGGATTCAGTGTCAAAATTAAACGCCTGCTCCAAGCTGAGATAAAATTCAACAATGAGAGGTTGGTGATCACTTGTGCCCAATGGGACAACTCTAAAGTTACTAAATTGAAACTGAAAACTGGCTGGGACACACTTATATAATCTATTATACTCACCCCCAATGGGGAAAAGAAGGTCATATCTCCCCATGGATCTGATAACCCCCTTCCGTTTAAGATGATCCAATTGGCTTTATACAGAAATTTTAGCATCTGTATTCCCTTCACATTCAATGTTTTATCTCTAGAGTTCCTATATAGGGCCAGAAAGGGGTCATCAAGAGCAATACTTGTCACTTGAGCAATTTCCTCAATATCACTGCCTGTGCGAGCGTTAAAGTCTCCCAGCATTATCATTGGAGTTTTGGGGTATTTATCTTCTATTTTATCAATAAGTTCTTCCATAGCTTCCCAAAAACCCATTCTTTCATAGATTCCAAATGAAGGTGGGAGATACAGGGTGATTTCAGACATGACGTGGTGAGATTCACCACAGTGAATCCCACCCCGGTGTCAATTACTTCACTGTGGGCCGTGGTGAGCGGCGGGGCCCCAACAGACGTGACAGGGGTGGCACCACCGACCGGGGTTAACCGGAGAGATCATGGGCCAGGGGAACCCAACAGAAGTGACGCGGTGGCGAGACCCACGGGTGGGAGCCCCACAATGCAACGGGGTCACGCAAACACAAACATGACCACCGGAGGACAAACAAAGCCACAGAATGTGGTGCTCACTGCCCAGTGAAGGGAAACACGAAGAGAGGGGTCGGAGGGTGAAGCAGCACGAGGTGTGCTTCCAAATAGCGACCGCATGGAAGGCGCGCGCACTTCAAAATCAGAAGCGCACACACACACAAGAAGCAGCACACCCACAATACAAAGGGGAGTGGAGCAAGAGGATGGAGGGAGGAACACACCAGAGGCAGATAGGGAAACCCCCGACCACCAGGGCGTGCGGCACGGACAGACCAGCAGCAGGGGGAGAGGGGGCTGTGGTACAAGGGCAATTGGAAGGGGGACCCAAGCAGCCAAAACAGCAAGGAAGCAGCAGAAGCCACAGTGAAGCACACCAGGCATTTATTGTGGGCACAAGCTGCAATGAGCCAGCAAAAAAAGCATACAGCATGGGAGCGTGAGGATAAACGAGTAGGGACACGGCAAGGGAGGCACGGGCCCAAATCAGGGAGGGGGGCCACCAAGGCGAGGGAGCACCCCCAGCCCCACGGACCATGGAAAACTGGTCCAGGTGCAGACGTGCTGGGCGCAAGGGTGGGGGAGGCAGCACATGGAGACGTACTGCTTCCAGCGACAAGTCCACAGGATGCCACTCGAAGGGTCCCAGAGCGGCGGCCGCAAAACCAAGGCAATAGGGTGATAGGCGTGCGGAGGCAGGTCACAGGGGGTCCATCAGTCCCACGGTGACATAAGGCGGTGGTCAGAACACACAGGCCACATACGGAAGGATATCACTGAGGAGGCACCCGGCTCTCAGAAGTGGCTGTCGTTCCCTAGACACTGCTGCCGGGGCTACCATCGGATGCAGGTGGAGGTAGCGACAGCAGGTGCACATAGCAGGGCCATTGCCACAGACCCCGGCAGACGCCCCGGGTGACCATGTGGAAGCAGATCAGATAGAAGGCCTCGAAGGGATCCGCACAGCTCATTCCGAGTTGCACATCAGAGTGGCTGAAAACCTCTGACAGGGCCGCCAGTACCGGCCCAAAGGGGGGAGGCATGCCATAATCAGCAGCTGGAGGCCAGGGCAGGTGGGACAGCTCCAGCAGATGGTAGCAGGCAGCCCGCGGGAGCGTGGGTACCCACGCACACCCTGCACGCTGATGAAGTAGGACACGGATACAGCTGGGCCACCCTCATCCAGGCAGGTCGTATATTCCAGGAAGGCGCACACGCACAGGGTGGAGGCTGTCTCGGCGGGACTCCATGCCGCAAGGCCCCCCAGAGTGGCTGAGCGTTTGCGGGACTGGCTAGAGCCCATCCCAAACGATATGTGGGAACCCATTCCCGTGCCTCAGTGGGTCGCCATAGCTGTGTGGGTCTTGGCCACCCCGGACTCCTGCCATTCCATTGCACAGCACTTTGGGGTGGGGATCACTACAGTGGCATGTATAGTGTGGGACATCTGTGAAGCCATGAAGGGAGTGCTCATGGAGCGGGCGATACAGCTGGTGGATCAGGACACCGTAATGAAGGGTTTCCTGGAACTGGGCTTCCCCAATTGTCTGGGGGCAATCAATGGCACCCATATTGAGATCCTGCATCCCCCGGACGACGATGATGCCGAGTACATCAACCGGCATGGATACCACTCTTTACAACTCCAGGGCCTCGTGGATCATAGGGGGCGCTTCACCGACATCTTCACCGGGCACTTGGGCTGCAGCCACGACGCTCACATGCTCACCATCTCCCCGCTGTTTGCCCACATATGTACAGGGGGGACTTCGCTGACATGCATATGACCCAAATCGAGGGGGTGATGATGTCCCCATGCATCACTGGTGACCCAGCATATCCTCTGAAGCGATGGTTGATGAAGGCGTTCCCTGTGGCTGTCACCCCAGCTCAGCATCGTTACAACACATGCCTCAGCACAGCACGCACTGTGGTCTAGAGGGCCTTTGGTGCCCTCAAGCAGCGTTGGCGCTGCCTAGCCGGCCGGCTGGAGTATTCAGTGGAGACCTCCTCCCCCGTCATTGGAGCCTGCTGTGTCCTCCACAACATATGCGAGTCCGACGGGGCAGCTCTTAACAACCCCCCTTCTCGCCGCCT
>QEPC01010660.1:91635-143747 GCA_003113815.1 Sphenodon punctatus
CTGCAATCCTCACAGTTTCTATTAAATGCAGACAAAAACTATTCTTCACAACTATAAGAACTTGATCCTTCCTTGCTAGAAATCTGCATGGATGCTCAAAAGGATCTTTCACATGGTAACACACGAGGGTTTCTGTGTTTCTGCAATGTACTTTTACTGTTGTGAACATCTCTCTTAACTAATCCTCTATTCCAGTGGTTCCCAAACTTATTGTGACCAAGTACCCCTTTTCAAATTTCCCAAGGAGCCGAGGACCCCCACCAAATGTACATACATTTGCATAAGACACACACCCCTAAATTTGCAGACTACTACAAATATGAATGTACGCATTTATGCAATTTGACGAAGATTAATTGGTTTCATACTCTCATCTGACAGCACCTCATAACATAGAACACACTGTGGATGTGGCTCTTCAGCCGTACCAGTAGATGTGAAACCCATTTTTATGTAGTTTGGATCATAGCGCCTATTGTTTCTGTGAGCTAAATGCCTCTAAACAATCACTACTTTGACGTTTTCGACTGGTGCTGGGAACTTCATAAATTATTTCTGTCTGCCCTTCCTTATCTGGCAAGCTTGCTGCCTATCCTTCCTGCCCATGCCCTGTGAGCCTCACTTTCTTTAGCCACCGGGGTTCATGGTATCGATTCACCACTCTAAGAGGACAATGCAGAAGAGAAGATCAAGCCAACAGCAATGTTTGCCAGCCTCTTACTATCCTACAATCAACAGCCATCCTTTCTCCATGTTAATTTCCCTCTTTCATACCCGCCCGCCGCCTGGCTCCCTCCCACGCTCCAGCCTCACCCGAGTTTCGAGCCCAGACTAAAACTATGGGAGATTCACAGCGAAAATCCCCCAGGTGTCCCTTCCTCTGCTCTGCTGCTGTCACATGGTGCTGGGAAGGTGGGGGGCAGGCAGGTGATGCTGATGTCCCACAGCAGGTCCGTCTCCAGGAGGATGTGACTCCTCGCTGCTACAACTTTCTGTGGATTGCTGCTGGCTCCTTCAGTTAAGTAGGGCAGGATGGAAGCGGTCTCTCCCCAACAAGACTGCACGCTGCAGTCCCAGGCTCGTTGGCTGGGCTTGCAGACAGACACCCCTCCCGGGAGCGAGGCAAGCCACAATGCAAAGTTCGCGCCCCTATCCGCTTGCAGCCTGCATCTGCTAGTTTTTTAAACCCACTGCTTTGAATGGATTGCTGAGGGCAGAAGTGCCTTAAACTTCTTCCACTTGTGTCAGTGGCTGAGCTTGGAGTCAGTGCCATGCCAACACCGAGCCCAGTCACCATGCTGCGTGGCTCAGCAACACAAAACAAACAAACAAAAAACCCAAGCAGGACAAAAGAGGAGGCCCGTGGACCCCCTAGGAGTGCGTTGAGGACCCCCAGGGATCCGTGGACCGTTTGGGAACCAATGCTCTATTCATAGCCATTTGGGACATCTGTCCATCATCACAAAGAGACACTGCTTCCGTCTTTTGCTGACTTTCCAAATTGCTTACCAAGGGTTTTTTAGATGCCCTTTCATTTCTTAAACAAGAGTCACTTCCAAAGGAATCTTCATCAAGGCTACTATGGCACATATCATTGGTCTCTTTCCCCTCGTGATTCTCATATATCAGACTTCTGTATCCCAACAGGGGTATGGAGTGTTGAAATGTTTTGGGAAATTCTGGTGTAGCTGATTCACTATAATATTCATCTACTGCAGAATTTTGTTCCAATATGTTAACAGAATTCTGGACATCTGTGTCACCATCAAGTTTGTCTTCATAAACTGGACCTACCAGTTAGAACGAGCTAGAACGAGGGAGATGGGGGTTGGAGGGGTAGGGGTAGGTATTATCTGGATTCCTGGCTGCCACCTGCCAGAACCAGGAAGAACTCCCATCTGTGCTCATGCGCCCATTAATGTCCATTGCCCGCATCCAGCACACAGCAAACCTACCGTAATGAGATGGAATATAACCCACAACATATAATATCATATGTGCCTGCCTGCCTGTGTGCGACCCTGTACCTGCTGCCCTGCTACCACCTATCGCCTGATCAAATGAAGTGTGCCCCATAGGCTTTGGGCTGTCATTCCACTATCCCTGATTCAGTCATGCCCGCCCGTCCCAGGGACCATCAACGAGATTATGGGACCATCATGCCACTCACTGGGGGCTGCATTCCATTCCATTGCATCCAGAAGCCCAGTGCCCGCACGCCAGCCTGCCCCCCCTCCCCAAAAACCTACTCCTCTGCACCCACCCGCGGCTGCCCGCTGAAGCTGGCTGCTGAAACTAAAAGCCCCTCCGACCACCAGCTCCCGCCGCCTGCTGCCGAGGAGCCTGTCTCTCTTTCTCTCTGTCACACCTACCCACACAAACACAAGCCCTGCACCTCCTGGGGGGATTTCCGCTAGTTGAGACCCTGCTGCTGGCACAGCACATCTTTGGGTTCATAACTACGCTACATGAGGTGGGAAGAGGTGCTGCTGGAAGGGATCGACAAGCTGTATGAGATTCTGTCACCTGCCACCCAGAACTTCAGCAGCACAAAGGGATAAATAAAATATTGGACAGGTCAAACGAAGCTCGTAACAAGAAATACATTACAACTACTTTTATTATAACAATTTTAATAACATCAACAATAACTTTAACAAAGCAACAACAACAACAACATTAAATAAAACAAAACAAAACATGAAAATGAAACTTATTACAAACCTAAGAGTCTTTTGCTCTGCTTCCACTGGGCCTATCCCCCAGGAATCGGTCCAAGGGCAGGAGAGGTAGGGGCACCTCGCAGGGCTCAGGGCCGGCGACTTCGTGCTCGCCCAGCACGCCATTGAGGACGCAGTGATCCAGGCCCTCCTTCATCGCCTCATGCCACCTGGAGAGCTCCTGGTGGTAGAGCTGCACGCGGCGGAGCTCGGCAGAGACATACTGGGCGTATGCCACCGCCTTCTGCCGCTCCGCCTGGACCGCCTGCAGCTCTTTCACCAGGGTCTTCTCCAGTTCGCTAGACGATTGATGCACCGCCTCCATATGGGCCAGGGTGCACCGCTGCATCCTGGCCCGAAGGGCCTTCACCTCTGCATCCTCCAGGGGATCGGGGGTCTCCACGTCGGGGCTGGAGGGGGGGAGGGGAAGGGCCTGTATGCCGCCTTTTCTGGGTTGCCTTCCCCCCCTTCCTCTGGCGCTGAGGCTTGACCACGGGCAGTGCGGGCACGGGCACCACCTCAGAGTCCTCTGCGGCCTCGCCCGCCCGCATCACTCTCCTGCCGTGGGTCTTCTCCACGTGGCTGATGAGCCCCGACGTGGTCCCCTCCCTCTGCCGGCGGAATGATTTTTTGCAGATCTAAAAAGAGAAGAAAAAGAAAAGAACATAAGAAGGGTCATACTGTGTCAGACCAATGTCTGTCAACAAGCCCTGCCTGCATTCTGTCTCCACAAGTGGGTGGACTGGGTGGCCATCCAATCTCTCTCTGCAGGGGACTTCCATTCCTAACAGGTCATAGGGCAATTCATTCCCTGTTGTACCAGTCCCCGTGCCATACCTTGCATGTGGCGGTTGTGTCGCCCTTCTGATAAAACCTCCAGACATCCGACGATGGGCGCCGAATGTCTGGGGGTGTCGCTGGCGAGCTCTCCCTAGGGGTCTGACTCTGCCGAGTCCGAGTCGTCCTCCTTGGCCTGGTCCTCCTGGCAGTAGGGCTGCTGAGGCTGGAATCCGATTCCTCTCTGAAATATGAACAAATAAGAACACCAAATAAATATCAGGCATTTATGATGATGGCTCTCTAGTCCTCCCTCCTCGGGGTGCTAGTACTAGGGATTGCAACTAGAAATTTAATTGTGTGCTATTCCTGCCCTCCGGGGATGCTCATGCTAGGAGGGAGTGCAACTAGGAACTGGAAGGCCCTGGCTGGCACGTGCAAACCAAACCCTGCCCTGCCCTGCCCTCCTTGTGGTGCTTGGGATTACAACTAGGAAGGCCCTGGCTGGCATGTGCAAATCCTGCCCTCCTTGGGGTGCTAGGGATGGCGACAGGAGATAGAACCGTCATCGTAACCCTCATTCTCATCGTAACCAAGCCAAGCACGTGCACCTGAGACCTCGCATCTTCATGAATGTTAGACCCCTTGTCTCTCCCTCTGTTCCCCTTCCTATGTCTCTCAGATTGTAAGCCCTAGGGGCAGGGACTGTGTCTATTTTATTACTTTGTAAACATGTCATGCCAGGTACACTGCTGGCGCTATATAAATGTTTGTTAATAATAATAATAACAACAACAACAACAACCCTGACTGGAGGAAAGAGCCTGCCCGTATTTGGGGGTGCGTACGGAATGGGATGGCAAGGCAACTGGAGAGTGGAGCCCTTGCTAGCCTGGCACATGTTTGGGTGGGGGTGCTGCTTGTGCCAAATCCCCCCACACTACAGTACCCTCCCTCTCTGTTGCAGACATCCGCTGCCACCTGCTGATGCCCACTGTTTGTGCCCGACTGATGCCCACTACCCACGCACCCACACGCACACCAGTGAGCTCTCTCCAACAGATAGAGCCTTTCTTGTCCTCAAAGTAAAAAAATTTTTTACAAACCTGGCAGCAGCTCCAGAGCCCGCCGCTTCCTCCTCCTCCGAGGAGTAAGCCACCAGTGCCACGGGAGGTGTAGCCACCAGGGTAGTCGCCTCGACCGCTACCAGTGCCGCAGCTGCTACCACCTCCTCCTCCTCCTCCTCGAGTGGCACTGGCAAGTTGGCCCCCAGCTGGGGGATCATCACCACAGCCTTCTTCATTTTTTTTTTTTTTTTAAAAACAAGGACCACTCTCTCACCCACAACACACACGAACCGAACCAAAACACAGCACACAGTCAGCCAATCCAACAAAGTCACAAACAGTCAAACACAGCCAAAACACACAAACCGAGTCAAACTCACACTCGCTCGCCACGCAGCTCCTGCACGCACACAAATTTCCAGTTTCCGGCATGCCGTGCTTTTGCTTTCTGGCTCTCGTGTGATTTTAATGGCCGAACGGCTGAACACAAACTCGCCGAACGGCCGTACATGAACTCGCCGAACGGCCGAACACGAACAGCCGAACACGAACCATGGTCTGTTCACCCATCTCTACACCTTTCAACTGTGGCAAGTCATTCTCACCCAAGTGGAGGACTAAGGTGTCTGGTGGGGACGCTGTGCAGCACCTGATGCCATTTCATACTGCTATGGCCCTTCTACCTGATCTCTGCTCATGCTGACAGATCTAGCTGGGTTCCCCAATGGGACTGACCAGCAGTCTTAGCCGCCCAGCATCCCAGGCTGTGGCCGATGATCCAGACCTGCCTTCGCTGATGAAAGGGTGGACCTGGGAAACAAATAACCAGTTCAGTGTTGATAATGACAGTAGGGTTGCCAGATATTTGACCTGAATACCCCCAAACGCCAGCAGCCCACCGCCCGTATCCCCCTATTCCAACATTCCCACCATTGCCACAAAGCTGGTAACCCCAATCCAGAATGAATGGGATCCAAAATATGCTGTGGGCAGGCTGAGACAGGTCATGGTGGCCCTCAGGACCACCGTGAATTGGTGTCTGGTCATGTAGCTGCCCCCAGCATGCCAAAAAAGGGGGGCAGGAGTGTGCAGTCGGATTGGGAAATATTGCTCCATGGCCCGGATTGGGCACAAGTCAGGGGACCCCGCCCTGTTCAGCCTAACCCACTGCCCCCTGGTCCTCTGGTCAGTTTTGGATCGGCGGATCCAGAAGAATATTGTCATTGGCGTGATCTGTACGTCCTCCACACCTATTGCCCTATCTGTGAAGTCCCTGGCTGATTCAGCCACCAGCTCACTCACCCGAAAGGCCCTGAAGAAAGCTAACTTGAATACAGCCCTAAACAAACAAGCCTTGTAAATGTCTGAGCAAACTCAGGGCAGGACTCCACAGGTTCAGACAGCAGGGGTGGGGGTGTAATGGGGATACATTTTCTAGGGTGCTGCCTTGCTGCCGAGACCAGCTTTCTAACAGGTGCCTGGCAAAAAAAAAACCTGACCTGTCAAGCTGCTCTTAAACCCCAATGCTGCCAGCTTGCTGGCTATTGTGCCAACTGCTGCCCCTCTTCGCCTCAGGTGCAGGGTGAACAGGAACATTTGAGGTTCTGGGATGGGGAATCTGAGACCCTAGCCCTGGAGAGTTCGGAATTGCTGAAATTTCTGGAAGGCTCTATCATAAGTCGCCCTTGTTCTGGGTGCCAGGGATTCCTGTATGGTGGTGTAAAGCTCTAGCACCCAAGGTTCCACACCAATAGTGGCAGCAGTTCCAGGGTCAGCCTGGCTCCAGGTCCCAGCGATTGGAAGTGCTCCATTTGGAAGCAAGAAAAGGCATCGGTGACACAGTTGTCAATTTCAGGCATGTGCTTGGCTTGGAACAGAATATTGTGGTTCAAGCATATTAGCACGAACGCCCTAACCAGTTTCATAACCCATGGGGACCGTGATGACAGGGTATTTATGATGTGAAACACTGACTGGTTGTCCCACCAGAAAAGGACCATGTGGTTTGCTAGCTTGGCCAGCCACAGATGGACAGCCAGCACAATGGGGAACAGTTCGAGGAAGGTAAGTCCTTTGTCACCCCAGCCTCTTTCCAGTCTGAGGGCCAGGGGGTGGCAGTCCACCTGTTCCTAAAGAATACCCTGAACCCAAACCAACTGGCCACGTCTGAGTGGACCTGGAGTTCGGCCTCCAGCAAGAGCTGGTCCCTCCAGAAGCTGGTTCCATTGAAACCTGCCAAAAACGAGGTCCACATTTCCAGGTCTTCCTTCATTTCCCTGTTAAGCCTGACATGATGGTAGTAGGGTTGGGGGGCACACTTTAGCTTCACATACAGGTGGGACAGAAAGGTCAGCCCTGGGGTCACCACCCTGCATGTAAAGTTGAGACTTCGAAGCAACGACAAGTTGGTGGACCGTCACTTTTTGTTGCTGAGAGACATTCACTGATCTTCGCTTAGAGGGAGCTCAATTTTTCTTTGGGCCGGCGGGAAATGGCTGTTACCGTGTCCAACTCTATGCCCAGGTATGTCAATTTGGTGGTTGGTCCCTCTGTCTTTTCAGGTGCCAAGGTGACCCTGATTTTGTCAGGTCAGGACCTGTGAAAGGTCCATATCAACTCCCAGCATTCCCTCTTGTCTGGATGACCCGATGAAGAGGAAGTCATCGAGATATATCATGACCTCCCCAGCCTAGGCCCTCTGGCGCACCACCCATTCAATCAGGAAGTTGAATCTCTCGAACGCTGAACAAGAGATTGAGCAGCCCATGGGCATGGCCTTGTCAAAATAGTAGTGGCCTTGAAAGTGGAAACCCAGTAGTGGAAAACTGTCTGGGTGAACTGGCAGCAGGAGAAAGGCCAACCTAATGTCGCACTTTGCCAGGAGGGCCCCCTAACCACAACACCTGACCAATGCCACTGCTGAATTGAATGATGCATAGTGCACTGAGGTAAGATCCCGGGGGATGGCATCCTTCACAGACCCACCTCTTGGGTGCAAGAGGTGATGAATTAGGCAAAATTGACCCGGGGCTTTTTTAGGGACCACTCCCAGAGGGGAAATGACCATATTGGGGAAAGGGGGGGGTCAGGAAAGGGCTGGCCATTCTCCCGTCTGCTCCCTCCTTGTCAAGCTTAGCCCTCACGATGTGCTCCAACCCGGCTGTGGACTTCAAATTGGGGTGGGACCTTGTGCTGCTGGACTAGACCAGCAGGGATCCTAAAACCTTCTGTGAAACCTGCTACAACGTACTTGACCTCTTCTCGGTCCAGATGGTCCCGAAGGGCACTCTCCAGGAACGCGACCTTAACCAGTGTTGGGGCTCTTTACTGCACTACCAGCCGCATTTCCTCCCAGGCCCCCTTTTCCTGAGGGGCCAGGGTTGGATCTTCCCTTTGCCCAGGGCCTGAACCTGGGGCATGCTGAAGCCACGTGGTGCCCACTGCAGCTCAGGCAGGCTTGTCAAAATCTGCAAGCCACTTGGGAGCATTTCCCCAATCAACTTAATTCCCAGCACTATGCGTTCCCTGTTCCTGCATTTCCTGCCACCTTTTTCCCTTCATCACGAAAGGAATCTCTGGCAGTTGCTTCACCTCCCTTCATGAGGAGGTGGCCGCTGTCTGATCTGGGGGCATGACCTGTACTGATCATGCAGTTCAGCCACAGATCGTTTGCATTAAGGTCCCAGCAGAGGTCTGGGGTGTAGGTCACCTTGTGCCTGAAGTCCTCATTGTACCGTAGCCATGCCCCAGTGGGTCCAGACTCATACGCTCTGTGGACTATGTCCACATACTTTAAGAGGTCTGCACCACAGCTGGGGTAAGTCTGAATCTTTACCCCATGGAAGATGGGAAAGGCTGCCATCCAGTTGGACCAGTTTCTCTCAGCCTTGGGGCACTTAAAGCACTCCTTATCCTTTTTTTCATCCTGCTCTGTTGGATCAACAATGGGATCTCAGAACAGGAGGGCGAATATATGATTATTATTTATTATAAACATTTATATAGCGCCAGTCATGTGACCTGGTGCTGTACAGAACATAGAATTAGACATGGTCCCTGCCTGTGGCTTACAATCTAAAAGACAAAAAAAGGGGGGGGGGAAACAAGGAGAGGGGACAGTGGGAGAGACAGGGGAGAAGACAAACAAACATTCAAGCAGATGCGAAGTCTCAGGTGCGTGTGCTTGGCTTGCTTTACAGAGAGGTTGGTGGCAGCAGTCAGCAGAGGAGGGCCGGCAGTAAGAGTAAGGGGAAAGACTAACAGGCATTGGGAAAGGCAGCAAGGAAAAGGTGGGTTTTGAGGAGGGATTTGAAGGAGCGGAGGGAGGGGGCAAGGCGGATGTGGGCAGGGAGGGAGTTCCAGGCATGAGGGGCAGCGAGGGAGAAGGGTCGAAGGCGGTTAGGCGAGCAAGAGAAACGAGGGAGAGTGAGGGAGGGGACAGAGGAAGAGCGGAGAGCACGTGCAGGAGTGCGTAGGGAAATTAGGTCCGAGACGTAAGGGGGAGCCTGGTCGTGGAGCGATTTGAACGTGAAAACCAGGAGTTTGAACAGGATACGTTCAGGAAGGGGGAGCCAGTGAAGGGAGAGGAGGAGAGGCTGCACATGGTCGAAGCGACGGGCAGAGTGAATGACCTTGACAGCGGAGTTTTGGATTGCGATAAGGGGGGACAGGTGAGAGCGAGGGAGGCCAGCAAGGAGGAGGTTGCACTAGTCGAGGTGAGAGATAACCATGGCATGAACAAGGATTTTGGCTGAGGAGATAGAGAGAAAGGGGCGAATGCGGGCAATGTTGTGGAGAGCGAATTGGCAGGATTTGGTCACAGACTCAATGTAAGGTTTAAAAGAGAGGTGCGTGTCAAAGATGAAGCCCAAGCTACGGGCTTGGAGAACAGGAATGGATGGTGACCCCATCGATGCAGATGGTCAGGTTAGAGGGAGAGGAAGGGGAGGGAGGAAAGATGAGGAGTTCGGTCTTGGCCATGTTGAGCTATATGAATACATATATCTATGAATACATATATCTATCTATTCTCCCCGCCAGATGCGTTCCCGGGTAGCTGGGAGAAGATGATCCCCTATGGGGGAGGATACCCCCATGGGTGGGGGCTGCCTGCCCACTGCGCCTGGGGCATACAGCTGCGCGAGGGGGGCAGTGGGTGAGGCGTGTGAGGTGTAGAGCTGCCCGAGGGGGGTGGCAGCAGGTGAGGCCCAGACCTTCAGATGTTGCTCATCTGGTCCAGAGGGTGTTTTTGCATTTGCTGGGGGTAGGGCACCACACCTCCTCCCCAGTGGGGGGCATGGCCACCGGGACTCACACCCCATTCCAACCATACATGTTGGGTGGACCTCACCGGTGTCCCCTGGGGATGCACCGTGAGAGCACCAGGGGCAAGGGTGTACCCCCACCCTTGTTCAACCACAACTGCAGCTGTCCCATCAGATCCTGGGAGCACCCAGGGGCCGACTTATGGTTCAGGCCCTACCCTCTCATATCCCGACCATTGGGGAGGTGTCCCTACTTCATCTGGCATAGAAGGGGGTGGCTCTTGGGTGGCTGGTAACTGATGGACCCTCTGATCTGCCATGGCCTGTATGGCCCGCTCCAAGGCTTCCACCCTGCATCAGAGATCCTCTTCTTCCTGGTCCTGGGGGTTGGGCCCTCTGTCCACCTAGTCCATCTTCAGCCCGGGCATGGCCCTGTAAGAGAAGAAGGGGGGATTCCCCCCAGCCTCCCCCTTGTGGCCTGTCAATTAGCAGCAGGGGCATCCCCCCAGTAGGGGCCCCCCAGCTGAGCCCGACAGGGCTGCTACCCCCCCCCCGACAGGTTGAGCCAGAACACACTAGGCCCCACCCGGGGGTCCACAAGAGGGAACACCCCCGCAACCACTCTACCTCTGGGGACCGGGGCATGCCCCACCTCCCAACTGGGTCCTTCATGCTGGGGGGGATAACCCAGCTCAGCCCCCCAAGGCCCACCCCATGGCCACTGCCAGCAGGGATTGCTCCACATACCGGGCAGGGGGTGCAATCCTCCGCCCCCCATACCATAATTGCTTTCTGGGGGGGCTTCCCTTCCCCCCATAATTCCCCACCCCCTGGCACACCAGAGGGACCCTCATCCGGCCTAGCACCCCATGCTCCCCCACCCAGGGGGGCAGCGGCCTCCATCTCCCTCAGGAGGGCCTCACACCCCGCTATTATATCCCAGAGAGGGGGGCTTATGACCTGCCTATCCTCTGCCCCCACCGCTGGGGAAGAGGGGTCAGGGTGGGAATCCCCCCCCCCACTGTGGCCACCCTTGTGGCACCAACTGACTTTCCTGCTCCTGAGGGTGGTGCCGCCCACCAGGAGAGGTGCCAAGACCTGGCCGGGGGAGGGACTGCAACCTTCCTTTTAGACTTGCCCATCCTGGGCTTGGAGGGAGGGAGGGAGGGAGCTGCCCGGCACCAGGGGCGCAGGTTGTTCCTGTGGGGAGGGGGGCTGCCAGAGCAGAAATGTCCCCTTACCTACCACTCTGGTCTGTCGTGGGCCACCGCCCGGCCGGAGCCAAACTTGCTCCCTTACCATGAGCCTCTCTCCCTCTGGGAAGGAAGGATGGGGATGCGGGCTTCTGGCCGCCAAAAAGGACGCGTGCTTGGCAGCCCGTTGGAACAGCATGCTGCACTGTTTGGCTCCAGCCTACGACTGAGGCTGGATCCCTTTGCACTCATGTTCTGTCCCCCTTGCAAAGGGGGGGGGGCGTGGAACACAACCTGTGTGGCACCTATGCACCCACGTCCTTGGTTGCCCCAGCAACTGAGGCTTAATTTCCTTTTCCCCACCGCCTGTGCTGCCCACGGGGGAGGAAAGCCTTCCCCCATCCCATCTTCCTCTCAGATGGGAGCACGACAAGGGGTCTGTTTCCCCTGACCTCGAGAGATGGGGGGGAGGGACGAAGGCAATTGTGAGTGTCCCCTATTTTGAAATGGGGTGACCAGAACTGCACACAACATTCAAGGCATACTTGCACTATAGATTTATATAGTGGCATTATAATATTTTCTCTTTTATTCCCATCCTTTTATGAATAATTACTAACATTGTTTCCTTTTTTGACCACTGGCACACATTGAGTTAAGGACTTCAATGTATTGTCCACAATGACTCCGAGATCCTTTTCCTGAGTGGTAACTCCTAATTTAGAACCCATCATTGTGAACATATTGTTTGGCTTGTTTTTCCCTATTTGCATCACTTTGCACTTGTTCACATTAAATTTCATTTGCCATTTAGATGCCCAGTCACCCAGTCTTACAAGATCCTCCTGCAATTCTTCACAGCCCACTCATGTTTTAAGTACCTTGAATAACTTTGTGTCATCTGTAAATTTGATCACCTTGCTCTTTACTCCCTTTACCAGATCATGAATTAAACACCACTGGTCCCAGTACAGATCCCTGGGGCGCTCCATGATTTACTTCTCTCTGTAGTAAAAACTGACGATTTAGTTCTGCTCTTTGTTTCCTATCCTTTAATCACATTCCTACATGTGCTAATTCACAATAGGAGTGTCAGATCCTGGTATCGGGGCCTGAGGATATGGGGAAAAAGCACCCCTGGGTCCCGCAGATCCCCCCGTACCTCCGGCCGTGCCAGGGTACACAGAAGCCACATCTCCCCGGCAGTGGCCCCACCACATGGGGAACCAGGAGTGTCATTAGCAGAGCACACTCCCAGACTCAGGAGATCACAAGCAGATGGCAGTCTGCCTCAGGTACCACAAGTGGTGACGGAGCCAAACAGCACAGCAGAAGTCACTCTGCCCTGCCTAGAGCCCACACGCTCAACCACACACCCCGCAGCACAGTCCCGATGCTCAGAGCGTCTTCGCCAGCTCTCCTGCAAGTAGCAGGAGATAAAGGGGGCTTGTTGATTCCAGCTTCTGCTGGTGATCAGTGCCTTCGAGCCTGTGATACTTCCCCCCCCGCCCACGGTTGTTGCGTTACTTGTGTGGAGAACCTTGTCCTGCTGAAGGTATCCCTACATTGAGAGTGCGTGAGAGAGTGTGAAAGAGATTGGTGGGTGAACTCAGAGTGTTTGTGATTGTTGTTGTTTGTGCACACTACCCTGGTTATCTGGTTCCCCTGTCCTGTGTGTCAGCCCTATCCTCCCTTCCCTACCCCTTGACTCGCCGAGCACCCTTTTGTTCCCACTTCTTCTTCACTCCCTCTCCTTTGGCTTTGGTCCCTGAATGCAAGCCTGGGTTCGCTGTGTACGAGGTTCAGGCATTGCGCTCCATCCTCCAGTGATGATCCAGGCTGGGGGTGTACTCCCCAAAAGCCACCCACGATCCTGAGGGAATTTATAGACAAGCAACAACTGCCCCAAAAGTGTCCCCGCAGTCCCAGTCCCTGTCCTTCCCTAAAATTCCTCACAAAGACACTGCCTCCTATCCTATGACTTTTTAATTTCCTCAAGAGTCTCCCATGAGGGACCTTATCAAACACTTTATCGAACGACCTTATCAAAACAATCCAGATATGGTTGTTACTCACAGTTGATCAACCTCTTTCTGTCCAAGCTAGTATGCATTCTTGGAAGAAAGGTTGGATTGTTCTTAGTTTGGGATGCAGGAGTTTGAAAGAAGTTGTTGCAAACCTCAAGGGTGTTTTCTTTCTCTGCCCTGATCTATCTAATTAGACACCATTTTTAAGGCAGAGTTACCACTGAAACTGTTCCCTGTATTCTTCTCTAAGAATGTTTTAAGCACCGGTAAATGTAACACTTTGTAAACAGATTCCATCCGAGCCCAGAAAAGTTATCTTAAATACAGACTAGTTAGTAGGATACTGCTACTTAGTTGGTGCTCCACTTGCTACATAAAAGGGGATCCCAGAGATAGTTAGTAGGCAGGGACATAGCCAGGCCAGTGAGGTTCTTTCAGTTTTACCATTGCGTAATATGCTCTTGACTCCAGAACTAATGAGGAAGAAGGCATTCACAAAAACCCCTGGACTTAAGTGTCTGGAGCCTGAACTTAGGTTGTTTTCTCACGTTACCCAGGGAGAAGGGGGACTTACATGAGGGCAATTTTGGCTGTATTCTCATGGGAATTAGTGCACATAGGAATGCACTATTCCACTTTTCTCCCACAAAAACACCTGCAATTGTAAGAGGTACGGGAGACCCATTCATGCATGACCATTCTCCTGGGAGAAAAGTGGAATAGTGCATTCCAGGCATGGCAGCAGCAGTGCCAGATTCCCACAAGGAGGGAGGAATTAATTTACTAGGGCTAGCTGTCAGACATGCAGATGGCAGGAGAGAAACTCTGCTCCCTACTCCCCAAGCTTGGCACCACTGGGCATTTCTGTACTGCTTCCTTGTGCCTTCAGTAATTGCTGTTTTGCAAAGCTGGAAATAATTGGTTCAGTCATCATCAGATGCCCACAATGACCCTGGAGTGTTAATAAAGGACCGAGAATAACATCTCAGACCCCTGCCAGGAGTCTTTACTTTCCCCTTCAGCTTCCTAATCTGCTTGGCATTTCTAGCTGAAAGGCTGAATAAGCAAGAACAAAAAACAAAGATACACATTGTGCAGTACAGTCAGCCCTGTCTGCAAGGGGCAGGTCACCAATCCTATACTAAAGTGGAATATGGAGTGTACTTGACAGGAAGTGGTGGACTTGTATGGGGCCAGTAAGCCAAATCCTTCTCCCAAAGGAAATATTTTCATTCACTTCTCTTATTTGCTCTCTGCTCGTTCCTTGCTGGGGCAAATCCACCTTTGGAGTGAGGTTCTTTTCTCCATCAGAGTATACACAGGGTGCATGGCATCGAATCTTAGAGCTGGAAAGGATCTTGAGAGTCATCTAGTTCCACCCCCAGCTTGGATGCAGGATGACTAGTTCAATTCAGTTCAGTTCATTTACTAGGGGTGGGACTTGGTTGAAAATATCGGGTACCAATTTTACCAGATATCGGTTCTCAGATTACCAGATTAAAACTGGTATACCGGTACCGTTTTTTTGCCGTTGAAATCAATGGGAGAAAAAAGTAAAACCCGAAATTACCTGTAATAAAGAGACAACATGTAAAGATTCAATGACAGATTCACTTGTTTCGTTCACTGCTAACCACCAGACTATACTTTGTGCCCAGTAGCCCCCACGGTCCCCAGTAGCCCCCATGGCCACTACTCCTTTTTTGTGTTTAAAAAATAGGGTTTTTTTCCACAGCACTCACTAGAAGTCAGATCTCACAGTATCACAGCAACTGCCAGTGGAGGACACTTGCACAGTGACTGTGATGTCAGTCAAGCACGCAGTTTAGTTTGCTACTAGAACTGGAAAGAGAGGATGTCAGCTCGTCATAACACTTTGTGATACTAATCCCAGGATAATTGTTGACCATTCCAATTGACAACCAACCACATATTCAACAATGCCAACAGTTCCAATGCCAAGCCAACACAACGAACACAACAATCCCAAATTAATCCCCACAAATAAACCTTCTCTCTCTCCCCATTTGACCATAGTCCCCACCCCCCAAGAAGAGGTTCCACCCTCTCAATGCCCTCTGCACCTCTTCCTAGGGATTGGGGGGGCGGGAAAAGTTTTTCACACGTGTTTTTGTCAGGTGTGCATGCGTGTGGGAGGGGGGCTGGGGTGACTTGTGGGGGGGCACCCCCACCCCAGGAAGATGTTCTGCCCTCCCAATTCCCTCTGTACCTCTTCCTGGGGGTGGGGGCAGGCAAAGTTTTGCACATCTGTGTGTCATGTGTGCATGCGTGTGGGAGGGGGGCTGGGGGGCTCATGGGGGGACTGCCCCTGCCCCAAGAAAAGGCCCTGCTGAGGCACTCCACTCCAGTGTGTGTATGGGATGGGGGGCTGATGGGTTGGAAAAGACCCTGCTGGGGCACTCCAAAGGGCCCTTGCTTCACCTTTGCCTGCTAGTTTGTGTTCAGGGAGGAAGCAGGGGGCATCCCTGACCAGCAACACATTGTCAGAGGGAGCTACCTTTCTCTCTCCAGCTCCTCCTGGGGCATCTCCGCTGGCTCCAGTGACCCTGGCTCACCTTTCGGGACACTTTTTAAAAAATTTCCATGTGAGGTACTTCCCTTCCCAGGAATCCAACAACTCCCCCCCCCCCATCCTCCAAAGAGAGGGCCAGGGAGCAATGCCCTGGCAGAGACAATGGCCCCTACTCCAAGCCCCAGCACTTCCACTATTAGGTGAACTGACCCTTGGCCTCACAGCCCACCAGGGCATGCAACACTACAGAGGGGCCAGTTGCCGTGTTGTCTGTGATCGAGGGGCTCCCTCGAGTGCAGGGAGGGTTGGGGACAGTACTACTTGCAATGATGTTAAAGGATTGACCAGCCTTGACAACCACATATTCAGCAATGCCAACAGTTTGAATGCCAACACAACAAACACAACAGTGTCAATGAATCCCAAATCTAATTGACCATCCTAGTTGACAACCACATATTCAATTGGCAATGCCAACAGTTCCAATGCCATTGCCCACACAATGAACACAACAATCCCAAATTAATCCCCACAAATCCCCCTCTCTCTCCCCATTTGACCATAGCCCCATGGGGAAAGGCAGTGGAGGTCCTCCATCTCCCCTGAGGCAGGGCTGAAACCAGCAGCCCAGCAAGTGAAGTTTAGAGTTTACATTGTAGCACTGTTTTCCCCCCAACCAGACCCCCAAAATAGATCATGTTGCCATTGCCTACCTTTATCCTGAACCTCCGAATCCTCAATTTTTGTGCCCTCCTTGACCATCAGTAGTCTTATGAAGGTGTGGGCTTTGGGACACAAGCCTTCCTTCAGGCCTGGAGAACTGGGAGGACTAAGTTAGCTCCCAGTCCTGTGACAAGCCAAATCAGAAGAGATGAAAAGGAAGAGAAGAACAGGACAGAGGAGAAATAGGAGGGGAAAGCTTTTTGTTTGGGTGCACAAGAAGAGGAAGGAGAAGATGGGTTCCGGTGGGGAACAGGAGAAAGGGGACTCCGTTGTCCATTGTCTGCTCCATTGTCTCCATTTTCTGCTGTAGCTCTCTCTTCTGCCTGACTTGGAATTCCACTGTGAGGCTGGGGTGTCTCGGGGGGGGGGTGTCCCCACCCCAAAGAAGAGGTTCCACCCTCCCAATGCCCACTGCACCTCTTCCTGGGGGTGGGGGCAGGCAATGTTTTGTGTATGGGAGGGGGGTTGCCAGGGTGTAAAAGGCCCTGCTGGGGTATGTATATGATGGGATGGGGGGCTGATGGGGTGGAAAGGGCCCTGCTGGGGCACTCCATTCCAGTGTGTGTGTGACTGTGTATATGGGATGGGGGGCTGGGGTGACTCATGGGGGGGTGCCCCCACCCCCAGGAAGACGTTCCACCCTCCCAATGCCCACTGCACCTCTTCCTGTGGGTGGGGGCGGGCAAATTTTAAGTGTGTGTATATGGGATGTGGGGCTGATGGGGTGGGAAAGGGCCCTGCTGGGGCACCCCACTCCACAGAGGTGTGGAAAAGGGAAAGAGCCCTGCTGGGACTTTCCACTCCAGTGTGTGTGTTTATGGTATGGGGGGCTAATAGGGTGGAAAGGGTCCTGCTGCGGTGCTTCACTCCAGTGTGTGGATGGGGGGCTGATGGGGTGGAAAGGGCCCTGCTGGGGCACTCCATTCCAGTGTGTGTTTATGGGATGGGGGGCTGATGGGGTGGAAAGGGCCCTGCTGGGGCACTCCATTCCAGTGTGTGTTTATGGGATGGGGGGCTGATGGGGTGGAAAGGGCCCTGCTGGGGCACTCCATTCCAGTGTGTGTTTATATGGAATAGGGGGATGGGGTGACTCGTGGGTGTGGGGCCCCCACCCCCAGGAAGACGTTCCACCCTCCCAATGCCCACTGCACCTCTTCCTGGGGGTGGGGGCAGGCAATGTTTTGTGTATGGGAGGGGGGTTGCCAGGGTGTAAAAGGCCCTGCTGGGGTATGTATATGATGGGATGGGGGGCTGATGGGGTGGAAAGGGCCCTGCTGGGGCACTCCATTCCAGTGTGTGTGTGACTGTGTATATGCTGTCTCTTATACACATCTAGATGTGTATAAGAGACAGGTTTTTTGTTGAGTCACTCATCATTCACCACCACCCCATCCTCCTTGTAGGAGCACGAGAGGGTGAAGGAGGGGGGCCCTGAGTGTGAGGAGGAGGGTGGGGGTCTGGGGAGGCTTGGGGTTAACACCACCACAGCCTCCTTGGAGGAGCACAAGACGGTGAAGGAGGGTGCCCCTGAGTGTGAGGAGGAGAGTGGGACTCAGGGGAGGCTAAGGGTTTCTACCTCAGACTCTTGGGAGGAGCGTGAGAGGGTGAAGGAGGGTGTGTGTGTGTGCATGTGTGTGCACACACACGCATGCACGCACTGTGCATGCTGCATGCCGCACAGGAAAATGAAGGGGTTGAAGCAGAGGAACCCAAGTGGGGCTCTGAAACAGCTACTAAAAGACTGCTGAATAAAAAATTACCTCCTTGCCCTTCCTGGAGAAATGGGGTTGAAGGAAGGAATAAAAATGCAATCCTCGGGGCGTCGGCCAGCAGACACCCAAGTGGCAGATGAATAATATCATTCATCTGTAAATGGGAATGGGAAAGAAGTAGTACTAATTCTGTACTACTTTTCCCTGGTGGTGTAGTCAGACTGGGAATGCTGCCATGCTGCGGTTTAAGCGCAAACCAAGGGCTGCTGCTGCAAGCTCGTTGATGCCATCACTGACTGATTTTCAGGCTGATGGAGTTGCCTGAATCTTGTCAGGATGGACACAGGTGCAGGGGACTGAAGGTAGCAGGAGTTGATATCCACTGGACTGGGCAATCAGACATCATCAGGCCCCACATCAAGGGTATTACCCTTCATGACCCCAAGAAGGGGAAGGTTGGTCCTGAGAAAGACCAAATGTTCCACAGTCTTTGGGTCCATCTTGAAATTATGTGGGCTGACAATGTCTCCAGCCACACTGAATACGTGCTCTGAGTTTACACTCATTGGAGGATACGAGATGTACCACAATGCTACCTTTGCCAGTGGGGACCACACCTGCATTTTCTGGGACCAGTAGGCCAAGGGGTCGGTGTCAACAGGGCAGGAGGGCTCAGTAAGATATTGAGACACAAATGTGTCTGCCATATCCTGTTGTTCCGCAGCACCACCGTCATCTGCTTCCTCCTCCGCCAAGTCCGCCAGCCCAGAAAACCACCAGGTGGATCGGCCCGCACTTGCAACCCCTGTAGAAACAGTACTTGCCCCTGCAGTGGGGACACCTGCACCAGGCAATACTGTCACACCTCAATGACAAGCTGAACCCTGAAGCTTTTGAAGTATTTGATGTCGGAGGTCATGTTCTTCCTGACCCGTGGGTCAAGTAGCATGGCTAGGAAATGCATCTGACTCGCTTTCAAGGTGTTGAAACGCCGATTCAGCTCATCACCAATTTCTTCACCAGCACCCTCAAAGACCCATGCAGGTCAGTGCAAGAGAGCACAACTCGCATACATTGAAGCAGGATCAGGAAGAGTGGTATCACCTGGCTCAGAGTGGTTACCTCCGTGCTAATATCACCAGTGGCCTGGTGAAACGACTCCAGAACCTGCATCAGCTGCTTCACCACTGTCCAGTCATTCCCGGTCAGTGGTGTTGCTCCAATGCTCTGCGTCAAGCAAAGGGCATGCAGCATCGCCTTCTGCTCCAGGAGACATTCCAGCATCAAAAAGGTGGAGTTCCACCTTGTGGCCACATCCTGTACCAGCCAGTGAAGCAGTGAGACTAACACCTCCTGCTTCTCTCTCAGTGCCCAGCAGGCTGAAACTGACCGATGGAAGAAGCCGGCAATTTTCCTGGCATTTTCAGGGAGTGCCTCAAAGCCCTTGGTTCCACTCAAGGCGCCGCAGCCAAAATGAGTATAGCCACCATGAGTAATGACTGCAATCATGTTCTTGGCATGATTAGTTACAAAGTAACTGACCTCGATGTTTGAACCTTGGCAGCGGACCCACCCATCCAGCATGCCATTCACTGCATCGAGAATATTGTCCACTGTGTGCTGGCTGTCAAGCACCTGGGCATGCAACAACGCCCACTGATGCTTTCCAGCCAACACCACTCCCCCAATGCTGCTGCTTCCCACCGCTGCACCGGTGACAGGCACTAGTGACAACTGCCACCAGTGTGCGGTCAACAACAAATAGGCATGAACCTCACTCTGGTTAGTCCACAGGTCTGTGGTAAAATGTACCACTGACCCCTCTGCACGGGGGAACTCCGCACGGAGCTGGGAACTAACTCTCCTGTACAGAGACAGGATAACCTTTGAGCAAAAGGTTTTGCAGTAGGGGACACTGTAACGGGGCTCCAGAAACCAAAGCAGCCTTTTGAAACCAACACCCTCAACCAGGTTGAATGGCCTCTCATCCAGGGCAATCACTTTCCCAATTGCCTTGGTGATGGTCGCAGCCCGAGGGTGGCTAGATGCAAATGGCATCTTCCTTTCCCTGAACACAGTTACAGTGGGCTGTGACAAGGGCCAGGAACATGAAGGGGTGGGGTGGGTGGAGCAGTTAGCACTACTCCTCTTTGGGGGCTGGCTGGTGGGGGTAGAACCATCACCAGACAGCCCAGCGGTAGCAGTTGCAGCAGGAGTACAAGAGGTTTCCTCTTCCTCTGAATGCTCATCCACACCCTCTGCAACTGGAACCTCCCCATGTTGTCGCTTGGAACGGAACTCCGTAGGATCATGAATGTTCCTGTGGTGCCATCTCAAGTGACTGCGAAGGCCAGAGGTGCCATATCTGTTGGGATCTGTGCCACCACGACTGACATTGGCCTTGCAGTGCACGCACACTACCTTGGAAGTATCTTCCACCCAGGTATCAAAATGAGACCACACCCAGGATGTGATCTTCTTTGTGCTGGTTCCTTGGAGGGCAGGAACAGCATGAGTGGTGGTCGACCTCTCCAAGGGAGTGGTCATAACACTTGCGGGAAGGGTGGTGGTAGCTGGCGCAGCAGAGTGTGTGGGTGTGGTGAGTGGGGCCTGAGCTGGTGCGCTAGGCTGTGTGTCGGCAAGGGGAGAAGGCGGGGAAGTGGGCACGCTAGAATGCATGTCAGAACCGGGCGAGGGCAGGGAAGCAGGCGTCTGAATGAGAGAAAGCACCTGCACAAAGGAGAGCTGCACACTAGGAGTAGCAGCAGCAGCAGTAGAGGTAGCCGGTGGATGGACCACTGCACTAGCAGAGGAAGAAGGAGCCACCTTCTTCTTACTGATAGGCAGCGCCAGGGAGGAGGAAGCACCCTCCTCCCATTTCAGCCTCTTTGAAGCCTTCAAGACATGTCCAGAGTGCATAAATTTGGGCGCACTTGAAGCTGGTGTGCGGGAGGTGGGGGCCACAGGTGGCCCTACCTCAGGTGTCTTCATGTCAGACTGAGTGGGCTGCCTAGGAAGAGGCTGGCCTCTTCCAGCACTCCCACTCTTGGTAGGTCTCTTCATTCCTCGACCACTCATATTGGCGGTAAAAAAAAAGAGAGTACATTCATTTCATTCATTTATTAGATTCTTACCCCGCCCCTCCTAGAAACAGCTCGGGGCGGCTTACCACTGGCAACAGAGAATGAGGTGTGTTGATGTGGGTGTGCGTGTGGTAGATACAGGTGAGTAGCTACCTTGGTGTGTGTGGGGCAACTAGCTACTGTGGGCGGGGGAGGCAACTAACAACTGTGGGGGGGAGGCAACTAACAACTGGGGGGGAACTAGCTAGTGCTACTGTGGGGGCCTCTAGCTACTGTGGGGGGCAACTAGCTACTGGGGGGGCAACTAGCTACTGGGGGGGGTGTGAAGGGTGTGGGGCTAGAGCTGTGGGGATGGGTAAAGAAGGGTGTGGGGCTAGAGCTGTGGGGCCTGTGGATGAAGGGGTGTGGGGCTAGAGGTGGGGGTGGTGTATAGAAGGGTGGAGTAATAGAGCTGAAGGTGGGTGTGGGGTTAGAACTGTGGGGGTGAAGGGGGTGGGGCTAGAGGTGGGGGGGAGAAGGGTGTGGTGCTAGAGCTGTGGGTGGGTGTGGGTGGAGAAGGGTGTGATGTGGGTGGGTGAAGGGGTGTTGCTTACCCGGTAGCTGGCTACTCGTACGTCACGTCTGACACGTTGCCAACGGTCAATCACCAAAAGGTTTGGAAAAGAAAAGAAAATTTATTTTAACAACTCTCACGGCACCTCCAATTAATTCCCCAAGCATCTAGCCTTGGGGCACCCCACCCCCACTGGGACAGGACCCAGGCAGAAAGCAACCAAAGCGAGCAGCACGCACATCACATGTACACTGTGCAGGACACATAGTGGCATGGTGTTCCACAGGTTAATGGGTCAGTTCTGGACTACAGGGACAACAGCACCCCACTGCCAACCATCATCTAGCCTTGGGGGGGCACCCATACCAGGGCATGACCCGACAAGAAGCACTCAAGGAGGCAGTACCTGAAACCACCCCCCTGGAAACCTGCACCTCCACAAGACATGACATGCTGCAGCCAAAACTCTCATGGCACCCCTAATTAATTCCCCAAGCATCTAGCCTTGGGGCACCCCACCCCCACTGGAATAGGACCCCGGCAGCAAGCAACCAAAGTGAGCAGCACGCATGTTGCATGCACACTGCTGCAGGACACATAGTGTTGTGGAGTTCCCCAGGCTGCAAACATGTACCTCCAATTCCACAACACACATTGCCTAACATTCCCACATGGCACAGGCAGGCAAACAGAGACCTCATAGCAGCACAATAAATGTGTAAGCATTGAAACTTAGGCTTGGCTTATGCAAAGACTGCAATGCTTCACAACGGCACCCCCCACAAAAATAAAATTGCACCCCCACCAAAAAAAAACCCAAACCAAAGTCCACACCAAAATATTAAACCACCACCACCTTGGGGCAATCCCCACCCACCCACAAAAATACATTTACCACATCCCCCCAAAAGGAGCCAACCCAAAACCAAACAAAAAATGACCCAACCCCCACAACCAAAGTCCATACCAAAACAACCACCTTGAGGCAACCCCCAACCCCACACAAAAATACATTATTTATTTACCACATCCCCCCAAAAGGAAAAAGGCCAGGACAAAACCACTGCCTTGGTGCACCCCAACCCCCAAACATAAGATGGCACACAACAAACTCACCACTAGGGAGGAGCCAGCCACATTTCCCCCTCCCCAATGGTCAGAGCTTCAAGTTCAAAGCCTCCACTTGCATGCTCAAACATGGCCTAGCCACATGGTCTGGCCTCATGGCCTGCACACACGGGATCCCACTATGTCCCCATTCAATTACATTCCTTCCCTTGCTAAGGGGCAGCAGGGGGTTCCTAATAAAATAACTTAAAATCCCAAAGGAAACCAAACTTACCAACAGTTGCACAAACACACGCCTTGAGCAGACTCTGTGTCAGTCCTACCAGATGCCAAACCTGCTGTAAAATGGCTTCCAAGCCCAAGGTCCTGAAGGTCCCAGAAAGGAAAAAAAAATCTACATTACTATTGGCCAGCTCAACCAAGTGCCAACACCCTAATCACATCCCTACCCCCTCTAAAAATCTTAGGGAACCTTCAGGATTGGATGTCTTGAATTCAAAAAAGGCAACCAATCCAAGGCAGGCAGAGTAAAAAAAAAAAAAAAAAAGCACCAAATGTAACAGTTAGTTACACAGGTAGGGGGAAGGGAGGGACTCAACTCAACTGTGAAACAAAAAACCTGTGCTCAACTGCCCAAGGCCAAAAAAGTCCTTTTAAACAAAAATGAGATCCGAGACCAATACAAAAAAACCGGTACAGCCTGTATTATCGGATCTTGGGTTTAAATCCGGTACGGCCAAATACCGGCAATATCGGATCTCAGGAGAACCGGAATTCCCACCCCTATCATTTACTATGGTGCTAGCTTTTGTTATGACCGGGAAATAGTCATTAAAAAATTACAGTAAAAATATAAATACCACAGTGCATTGCATAAAATATATACAATCAATGAAGTACAATAGCAGTTGCAATAGAGTGACAAAATCACCTGCACTGTTCCACATGTGAGCAAATAAAGCAACTTTCATTATTATACCAGACTCTCTTTGCTGGAGGAGCCAGACAAGTTTTTCAAGATTAGTTAAAAAAATCTTAATTTATCTAAAAAAGACTGCAAATACAAAGCTCTTAGATCATCAATCATCATGCAGTGAACATTCTATGGCATAGTTAACAATATCTTTAACACCACCAGAATGACAAGGACATAGTCTTAAATCCCTAGGTATATGTAATCTCCTTTCCACCATAAAAGTAGACATAACTTGTCCCATTCAAAGTCTAGCAAGTGATGTAAACAGATGGTGCTTTAAATCAAGTAACATAACTTTCCATCCCCCATTCTGTTTGCCATAAAGAATATAAAGGAGAGGTAGGTCATTCTAATAGAAGCCAGGTCATTCTGTATGGCAATATCTCTTATTTTTTGAAATCTAATAGCCCTATCTTTAGCAGTATTTACCAAAACAAAAAACCTCACAGTTTAAAAAACCATTAAAGGTAGAACAGTTTCCAAAACAAAAAACTTTCCTCTTCAAAATCATTTCACGATATTAATTTGGACCTAACTTAAACTCCAAAAAACATGAAAATTCATTATAATTACAATTTTAAAAATATTTAACTCCATACATTCCAACAAAACATAAACTCCAAAAAGCATGGAAATTATTTCAAACTTTTCTAACAATATTTCATAATTTACCATCAACATGAATGTGAGATATGTACCTAATTCCTTAACATACATACTTTTATTAATATGTATCACTAAGTAAACTTTCACATTTTTTCATTATTAAGCATTCATTTATTATCATAATTTGACAACCAAAAATGTTTTCAAACTGCGTTAATTCTGTCATTTACATGTATTCAAATTGTATACACTTTATACAATGAACTGCTGACAATCTCAGTGTAGACAACTGTATAGAATAGCTTAGATAGAATGCAATTGGGTGCTGTGAGCGGGGAAGGCAGAGTTCTCCAGACGCACTGAGCTGATCACCTACCTGTTTCCTGCTATTGTTGCCACCTGCGGGGAGGTGGAGCCTGTGGAGCTGCAAGAAGGGAAAAACCAGCAGTGAGTCAGAGGCTGTTGTGCTGTGAGTGGGGAAGGCAGAGTTCTCCAGACGCGCTGAGCTGATCACCTATCTGTTTCCTGCTATTGTTGCCACCTGTGGGGAGGTGGAGCCTGTGGAGCTGCAAGAAGGGAAAAATCAGCAGTGAGCCTACGGCTGCACCGTAGGCGTGCACCTAGGCAGCGCGCCGAAGGGCTGCATGCAAAAGGGCGTGCCCTTTTGCGCCCCCTTCGGCGTGACCCGGCCCCGAGCCCAGGTCCCTTTGCGGTGTGGCTGTTGTGATGGGAGAAGAAACCAGGAACGGTTGCGGCAGAGAACTGCTACATGGTGAGCTGGATGGTGTAGTGGATGATGGGCCCCATGGGAAAGGATCAAGCCTCCCTGGTAGGAGGGTAACGCCCCTTGTGTCTGTCGGGGATGATGAGTGAACCTGTGGCACCCAGATGGACTTATTATCTACCAATATGGCCCAGGAAGGTCCCACAGGGTATGTCCCATGTAGGATAGGCAAGGAGGGGGAGCGCCGAGGAAACAGAAGCGAAGCAGGATTGAGGGGGTGGGGGTGGCCTCCCCCCCGGCAAAATACTGAAGCAGAGATGTATGGAAAGCTTTTTTGGGGGTTGCGGGGAGTGTAGACCGGTGAGGAGAACAGGCAAGATGCCAGGTTTACAGGGAAGTAATCAAGTGATGTCCCCTACTGCGGTGGGTATGGGTTTGGGTGGCCAAGGACAAGTGCTGCAGACCCCGAGGCAGCATAAGAGTGACCATACTACAGAGGGATGGTTTCTGCTTGAGGACCCCTGTCCAGTGAATGAAGAAGAGGGGTGTTTAGTGGACTTTGTGGCAAACCATGTAGCACTTACTACAGAGACTCTGCGTTTTATGTTTACTCAATTGAACGTGCTGAATGAGAAAATTGAAACTATGAACTTATTACTTTGCCAAGGTACCCAAGGGAGGTAGGGGGATGGAAGGCACAATTTTGGGGGGTTAAGGGGAGGTTTTGATAACCAAAAGGCAGGATGTGGAGACACAGGTCAGAGTTTGGGTCAGTTTGCTAAAGGTGTCTGTGGAGAGGACATGAGGGAGCAGCAGGGGTCCAAGCCAGTATTTAAGATCCTGCAGGATGAACTGATCTTTACAATTGGCCCTCAGGCAAATGGTACTCATCCCTTATGGAACTCATCTCTAAATATTGCTGAGCACCTCCAGGTATTACTGAATGAACCTATTACAAGGCATGATATTACGACTATTACTGTCATAGCAGTGCAAGGAAATTGTCAGTTGGTAAGGACCCAATTTGCTTCGGCGGAATGGGTTTCCCTAATACTGGAAAATATTAGGTGGTTGATGGATAATGCAGTTTTTGTATCAAGAGTGGCAGGGAATATGCAAGAAGGCTTTCAGGCGGTAGACCTGGTGTATGGCAATCAGAATAGAGGCCCAGTGCAGGGGAGGGGGCAGTTACCAGGGGGAAGACCAAGGGTATCACTCCCCCCGGCTAAGGAGAACCAAATAATCCCTCCTGTGGGGCTTATAAGAAGAAGGCCAAAGGGGGATGTAATAACAGGCAATGGGTCACAGACAAGGGACATACAGCAGTTGCTCCCATGGGAAGTCAATCATGCAGGGGGCTCGCGGGACGGTAGTTTAGGCTTACCCAGGGCTCATAAAGGGGGGCAGAAGGGTGGAGAAGGGGGTAGCAGGGAACTGGCTAAGGTAATCAGAAATGTGAGTACCCCGATGGATTGCAGTGGACCAATTAGTGGAGGAGAAGAGATACAGGCAGTATCCCAACAAAGCCAAGTGGATTTCCTAGGCAAGTTTGGATGTCTGAGTAAGCAGTTGGGGGATTACAAAGCTCGGAGGTCGGTGGTTTGTTCCTCCTCCCGATTGGATGGGGAACATCCAATAAGGGGGGGCATTGGACCCCTCCCCCAGTCACCACATGGTTCCCTTGAGGGGTGGCGAGGTGTTGGGTTGGGGCCCCATGCCTTGCGTAGCCCTGGGGGATGGGACTATCATTCCCCCACCTCATGTATGGCCTTGGTTACTGCTCCCGCGATTATTGAACTTATCTCTTTGGATGAAGGACCAGGGAGGGCCACCCTAGAGGGGGAGGTATTACAGGAGCAATGGATAGCAAATCGGGGGGTAGGTAGATGTCTTCCAGATGAGGGTCTCCTTATGAGCAGCTGTCAGAAGGAGGATGGTGGGCCGCTTAACCTAGAAGCTTAGGGCTATGTGCCCTTCATCGCAGGAGAAATGACATCAAATAGATACCCCTGCAATGTTGAAACTCCTATCCTGGAATATTGCAGGTTGGAAATCTAGGGGGAAGGATATTGATTTTCTCCCCTTTTTGGCCAGATACAACTTAGTATTGCTACAAGAGACCTGGGTGTTAAGGGATTTTAGCTGTCCCGGGTTTACAGTATGCCGGGTTTATATGCCTTGCCAGCAACTCCTTTGGAGGGGCCAGGCAGGCCGAGTGGGGGCCTGGTGTTACTGGTCTCCCAGGAGCTGCAAGTGGAAATAAAGAGCTGTGGTTTCCTGGACACCAACTTTGCACTCCATCTTTGTAAATTTAAGTCAGGTTTAGATATCCTGATAGGAAATATATACCTTCCACCTAGTACATTGCCTTTCTTTCCAGAAGATTTCTGGATTATGTTGAAGCAAGAACTTTCTAAATGGAGCAGTCAAGAGCCTGGCGTGGTACTATTGTTGGGGGGAGATTTTAATACGCGTCTGGGTAATCCAGTTCGCGATGGTTCGCATCTACAGTTAGATGAGGACGAACCTCCCCTTCCGAGCCGCGTTTCAAGCGACCAGGTAATTGGTCCTGGGGCAGGGCAATTAGAGGATTTGTAGAGGGAATTTGATGAAGTGATTCTGAATGGATGTACAAAGGGTGATCGCGATGGAGCATTTACCTTCCATTCAACCCGAGGGTCCAGTACCATTGATTATTGTTTATTATCATTGGACTTTTTTTCATATGTTAGGGATTTTCGAGTTATACCAAGGGCTGAAATTAATCATTTCCCCCTCTCTCTACAGTTGGTGATCCCCTGTAGCAATAGGAGTGTGGATGAGGGGAGAGACAGGCAAAGTGTTGGCAATGAGGGGGGGTTGTTCTGGAAGAAATGGAATGATGAGATCCAACGGAGTTTTCAAGAACTCATCCAGCAGGTAGGTATGAGAGAACTGGTGGGTGAGATGGAAGAGGAGATCTGAGGGGCAGCTTTGACCAACTGCTGACCTTACTGGTCCCGCTGCTGACAGTTAGGAAGGGAGGAGTCCCCTGTAAGAACCAGGGCCCCCCTTGGTTTAATAGTGAGTGCAGGGACCTGCGAAGAAGGGTGCGAGGGGCTGCAAGGAGAGTAAGGGGTGACCCGTCCCCTGATAACAGGCAGGAGCTTTCTGTACTTCGCAGGATGTATCGTACCCTGGTGGCATTAAAGAGATTGGTTTTCCAGAAAGAGGAATGGGAGAAACTTTTGGCTTTAGCACTGAAGAAAGACTCTAGGCAGTTTTGGCACTGTGTAAGAGCTAAGGCAGGTAGGATGAGGGGAGCACAAATACCAGCTGAGTGTTGGGAGGTATTTTATGCAGACATTTTTGCCAAGAGGGGGGAGGCAATGGTCCCTAGATTTAGTGGTGAATTGCTCCCTGAGTGGCCGCCTGTTACAGAGGGGGAGGTGTTGGAGTATATAGGGAAATTGAAGTTAGGGAAAGCCCCGGGGGAGGACTTCATCCCACCCGAACTACTCAAAATGAACTCTGAATGGTGGGCAAAACTGTTGGCTCCATTATTCACGGAAATTAATAACTCGGGAAGTATGCCTCAGGCGTGGCTTAAAGGAGTCATTGTACCTATTTATAAGAAGGGGGATCCCTACCAACCCGAGAATTATAGACCCATATGCCTTTTAAGCATTGTAGAGAAGCTGTATGCACAGTTCCTTGAAGGGAAACTAGGAAGCTGGATGGAAGAGACTAAGATTCTGGACTTGGAGCAAGCAGGGTTTCAGCGGGGCAGGTCAACGCTGGACCAGGCGCTTGTTCTTTCCATGCTCATTAATAAGTGTGTATACCAAACAGGTGAATGCTTCCTATGTTTTATTGACCTATCAAGGGTATTCAATTCGATAGACAGGGAGAGATTATGGTCGAAGCTTAGTGCAACCACCATAGACCGTAGACTAATATACTTGGTACAAAAATTGCATGAGGAGAATACTATTCGGGTTAGGGTGAATTCAGCAGCTTCCCTGTTGGAGGAAATATGAGTAGAGAGAGGGGTCAGGCAGGGGTGCCTACTGGCTCCCCTGCTGTTTAATTTCTTTTTGAATGATGCTATATCTTACCTTAGGAAGCTGAATAGCCATGCACCAATGATCGCAGGCAGGAGGGTTCCTGCCCTCCTGTATGCAGACGACACAGTGCTAATTTCCCAGTCCCTTGTACGACTAAGAAGGGCCATGCAAGGGTTTGGGGAGTTTTGCCAGCAGGAGGGACTGTAGATCAACTATGGGAAGACTAAGACGATGGTGGTGGGATGAAAGAGACCGGGGAGAGTCCATCGTTGGGAAATTGCAGGAAATATTATAGAACAGGTGTGCGAGTACAAATATCTAGGAGTTATTATGTCAGCCTCTGCAAGTTGGATGCCCCATTTAAGAGCAGTACTTACCCAATGTAGGAGTTCAGCTGGAGCAATACAAAAATTCTTTTTCGCCCAAGAGGGGAGATTGGTCCTTCCAGCACTCCGGTTATTCCGGGCAAAGATGGTGGCGCAATGCTTATACGCAATCCCTTTATGGGGCCTGTCATTCGTAGAGGAACAGGAGTCTGTTCAGAACCAGTTTCTGTGGGTGATTTTGGGTGTTCCGCGTGGAACCCCTGCAATACTGCTAAGGTTGGAAACAGGGAGTGTGTCCTTATGGTCCCGTGCTATGATATTGATTGTGAAGTATTGGGTTAGGATCATCCTATCTTCCCCTCAGGAGGATTCTCTGCTTAGTTTGGCGGTGAGAGAGGGGCTCGTCGATTTATGGTTAGGACCAATGGAGAGACTGATAAAATCTTTAAGTTTCTCCAAACAGGCACTGGGGTCGGTGGGCCCCAAACAGGCGGAGTCCCTGCTATTAAGAAGGGTAATGGACCAAGAATTTCAGAGGGAGAGGGCACTCCTTACTGCACAGAAGGTAGCTCCCACATACAGTCCCCCAGGTAGGGTAGTGGGTGAGTGGAGCTACCTATTTCAGTGGCTTGATTATAGCCAACGCAGAGTTTTTACCAGCGTGAGATGCAATGTATACCCCTCAGAGATGCAGGACGGGAGATGGGGAGCAATCCCCAAAGAAGAGAGATTTTGCTCCCTTTGCAATTGCCCAGAGATGGATTCTCCTGACCATATTCTGCTTCGTTGCCCAGCCCTGGCAGGGGCTAGAGCCTCAATCTTGGAGACCTATATCTTAGCGGAGGGGGGAGCTTACCGAGACTCGGAGACTTTGCTGATGAGACTCCTGGATTGTAAAGATTCGGAAAGAGCAAGGGCCGTGGCTAAATTTTGCCAAATTTTTATTAGAGCAAGGGAGGCCCAAAAGCCCTGAGGATGGGGGGAGTGATTAATTGAGGGCGGGTGGTGGTGGTAGATGCCTAATTCCCACAGGGATGTTATGAAGGTTACTCCTAAGTCAGGTAGGGTATTATAGGGTTATGGAGGAGGAAATGGGGAATAAGTTTAGGCTGTGTGGTAATAACTTGACGATAATTATTTTTGCTTATATATGTATGTTTTGTGGATACACAAGTTTTTATGTTGGTTTTTATGGATTTTGTTATAGCCTGATGGCAAACAATAAAGAATATATATATATATAGAATGCAATTCTGCGCAACAGGACAGAGTTAAAGCAGTTTGAAAAAATTGTTCATTGTCAAATTAGGATAATAAATTAATGCTTAATAATGGAAAAAGTTCTTTATAATGTGAACGTTTTCTGTGGCAGAACCCCATAATCTCAAAGATTGGGGAACAAGCTCAGCCCCACACAGGACTGATGGGGTGCCTCTCGCACCCATCCCACATGGGCTCAAGTAGCTTAAATTTGAACCTGGCCTCCTCACGTGCCCATACAGTCAGGCTTAGACCCACCAACTAAGGGCTTCTCCCATCAAAGGTGGGTCCCTCTTAAACATCAAGTATAAACATAACAAAAAGTCCCAATATGGAAGAGCACACCTTTGTACAGTGGTTCTGTCTCCTTCTTGAGATGAGGCCTACTCACTCCTGAGCAGTCTGGGACTTGGGTAGTCAAGGAAGGCCTTCCTTCTGGACCTGAGTTGGGGCTTCCTAGTCCTGGCAGACTGGAACTTGTAGAGGTCTAGCTCCCATGCGGTCTCCAGCCAACTGTTCCTCCATGCTCTTCAGGTGACCTTTATATATGCCTAGGTCAGACCTCTAATACAGTTTCTTAAAGGGCCAGCATCCTTTCCCCCATTTTAACTCTTAGTCTTGCTCCAAGATGCCATCTTGTGGCAGCACTCTGCCACACGCACACCCCGCTCAAAGTGCGGATCTCCCAAAGGATAGATCCATCCTATTTCAAACTGTTCCCCCCCCCATATGAAGTGACCAATAGGAAGAGGATGGCCCATGGTCAGCTGCAGCCATGATGGGGCCCAGGCCTGCCCACTCTCCCGGACCCTGGTTCTTGGAACCTAAAAAGTGGAAAATACCACCATAGACTATGAAACTATACATATATACAGTGATTCCCAAGCCCGTGATACAGTAACCAATGTTTCCTTATCTAGTGACGTGCTACCAATACCTTTTTTTACTTCCACTGAACCTAAACTTTAAATGAAAAACAAGAAGCCAGAGCCACTGAGGCTCCAATAGTTCCTTCTAAATTAACCCTTTGAGTCAATGTCTGTGACTCGTGATCGAAGTTTAGTCGATGGGTGTGCCAGGCAACCACTGACAAAATTGACAGTGATACTGATGCCATGTTCCTTCTTTTTGCATGGTATAAAAGTTGCCATCACAATAGTCGCAACCACAAATTGGTTAGTGTCCGTCTTACCTCCTTCTGTTTCCTGGGGTGATATAATGGCCACCATATTTTCTGTAAAGGACATAGGTCCTTGGTTCTTCTTTTTCTTCCTTTTGGACATATTCTTGTCTCCTAACGCCTCTTCTGTCCTTGGGGTTTCTGCACTTCCCTTCTCTATAGCAATATTTTGTCCATTGGTTTCAATATCTTGTATTTTTAGTATTGTTTGTACTTCCTTAGTACTCTGTCTTTTTATTTCTTTGGTTTGCGTATAATTATACTGCATATTAGGGAATTCCTGTACTTGTTGATCTTTTGTTTCCTTTAGAACAAAGTCCTGTACTACTTGCGTACTTAGTGGTTACGCGTTCTCTTCTTCCTCTATCGGTAAGCCCTCTTGGTTATTCTGTGGTTTTCTTTCCCTCTGTTTCCTCGGTCTATATTGATGAGGGTAGGAATTCCTTAGCATTCTATCTTGCTGTTTGTGGAAGTCCACTTTTTATTTAGGTCCATCCAGTCACACCCAAGAATAACCAGCCATGGCATATTCAGGATCAGCCCCACATTCATGTTATACTCTCACAGTCCAATATTAAATTGAACCAATGCTACTGGGTATTTCTTTGCATCCCCATGAATGCAATGAAATATCATTTCTCTATCAGGAATTATTTTACTGGGGGGAACTAAATGGGGAACCTTGAAACAATGTTACTGCTGTTGAAGCTGGGGACATTTGTGTAAATGGTCCCTCTTGGTAACTGAAAGAGATTATAGGACACAGCAACCCCTGAGACTATGGCCTTTCCACACAGACATGCTAACACTGATAAAATGGGTGTTATATTTTATTATACATGTTGCCAGGCTGCAAGTGTGCTCATGGGTGCCCTGCAACATGTATAATAAAATGTAACACCCATTTTATCCATGTTAGTGTGTCTGTGTGAAAAGGCCCTATAACTGGGCTTGCACAAATGCAATGGCCCAAACAACTGATTGCAAAGAACATGGACCAATTGGTGGAGAGAGGGCTTTGGGGGGCTTTGCACAGACTGAGGCCAGTTTGGAATATACAGCGGCCCAGATGAGATGGACTGAATGGCTGTCACAAGAGCAGATGGAAAAGTAACCTGAAGGACTGAAAGAACCTGTGTATGTGTGTGTGAGTTGTGAAACAGCTAGTCTGGGACTATGGGTTTTGACCATACTCTCCCGTATGGACTGGCCAGAGGCTTGGTGCCTGGCCTTGGAAACTTTCTTTTATGCAATGGTTCCACAATATCTGCTCTATCTTTAAATTTAGGGAAGTTAGCCAAATTCGTCAAAATAGGGGGACCCCTCGTGTTCAAGGGATCAAACTGAGGACAGTACACGCTACAGGCAGTTTATGTACTCTCCCCAAATAGAAAGAGAGAGAGAGAGACAGCTGTCCAATAACAACAAGTTTATATATATATAAACTTGTTGTTATTGGACAGCTGTCTCTCTCTCTCTCTTTCTATTTGGGGAGAGTACATAAACTGCCTGTAGCGTGTACTGTCCTCAGTTTGATCCCTTGAACACGAGGTGTCCCCCTATTTTGACCAATTTGGCTAACTTCCCTAAATTTAAAGATAGAGCATATATATATATATATATATATATATATATATATATATATATATATATGTAACACAGACAAACACAGGCCCGGTCTGGCTTGCAGGATTTAACAAGGGGAAAACACAAGTGGCTTGCGGGGATAGTAGGAAAAAGGAGGGGTGTGTTCTGGTGTTGGCTCAGCGAGGGAGGAGCAAGAGAATGCGAAAGAAGAGAGAGAGAGAGAGAGAGATATGCTCCAATAACATACATGAAGGGAAAAACACAAATGAATGCGAGGGAAGGGAAAGTAAGCTTGTGTTGACAGGAACTCCCTCCCCCTCGTAGCTACTGGGGACAGAGCCACCCAATATCTACCGTTCCTTAACTTAAGGGGGGAATGAGCTCAATGAGCTCATTTGGGGAACCCCTTAAGCCGGGGTTCCCCAAATGTCCAGGGGTACAAACAAAGGCTACAAAGAAAACACAGACTGCGACTGGAAAAGTGAAAGTAACCGGGGGGGGGAGTTAGGCTCTGCAGAGGGGAAGAAAAAGCAAGAGACTGGACCTATAGTTTACCTCTCCTAGCTGATTGAGCAGGAAAAGCAGCCCAGGATCCAGTGATGTTGGAGTCCAAAAGGGGGGGAGGGCAAAGTCTGGGGGATCCATTAGCCCAGATACATGCAGGGAGACCTGCATGTACCCGGTGTCCAAGGTTTCTCCAAGGTTGATGGGGAAACCAGGGGCAGTTATAGGGTACTGAACATAGGATTTGGGAAGGCTATGATGGGTAGTTTGGGGTACACAATGAGCTAATGAGGGGAGAAATCCAACTTCCACTTCCATCACAAAAAGGGCCACCCAAGATGCATAAGATATCTTTGACACAGGGGGAAAGAGTAAACAACAGTGGCTGGAGGGTAGTTAAGGAGGGGAGGAGAGGACTAACTATTGGCTTCCTGGGACACAAAGGGAACCCCTGGATTTCTTTATTTCTGATGGGGGGGTTGCTGCTCCAAGTTCCAGTTATCGGTGCTCTACATAGGAAGAATGCCTCTTAATGGCCCCATACTTTACTCTAGGCATTTTCCTTTTTCCTCTCTTCTCCCAGGTTCAGGCTGGTATTTCACATGAGCAACCTACTTTCTGCTGGGTTCCATGGTGGCTGGGTCCGATCCTTACTCTGTCTTACAAGTCCCCCTCTTGCTCATAATGGGGGCTATGCTCTCAAGCCCTTTTCCCCATGTTTTCTGGCCCTTGGCCACGTCTGGGGGCTGTCCTTTCAAGCCCTCTGGGTCCAAGTTTGTTGGCCCATGGTCATACAGCAGAGGAGGGGTTGTACCCATTTTAGGGAAAACTGAGGCCATCATCAATACTACCATGAGCTTAAATCATGGCAGGGGAAATCATTGTCAAGCTCCGCTTGTGTGTGAGGAGTTTAAAACATCATTAGCTCATTTCTGCTGTGATTTCGATCGTGGATAACAGGGCTGAAAATTCAGCTAATGATGTTTAAACCCCAGCACACATGTGCAGAGCTTCACATGATTCCCCTGCCATGGTTTTAGCTCATGGCAGTTTCCCCCGTCCTGTATTGTGTGCAAGCAGCCTGAGCTCCCTTTCTCCATAGTAGCTACACCCCATGTTAACTTGTAGGTTTACAAACATTGACAAAGTCCTAAATTCCCTGGTGCCAGGAGAGATTATCAGTCAGGTATCCTTCCCATAATGGATTGCACTATTTGGCATTGGACTGGCTCTCATGCTGTTCCCAGATACCATGTTGATCATTCACTAGGGGAGAACGTCCACAAAATTGCTTCTCTTTGGAGGAAATACAAGAGTCAGAGAAAATTAGCAGCAAACAAAATTCCTCACTACTGAGGCCATGAACAATGGCTGCATCATAGCACTTCTGGAAATTGTATCCAGCACTAGATGTATACAGTGCTGCAGTTTAGTTGCACTAAAGCAACAAGTCATTTTGCAGGTAAGGTCACTGGCCTTCTCTGCTGAGTTCTGCAAACTTTAAAAACACATGGTTGTGTTTGATCAAAAGACTGTACAAACAGCCAGGCCAAGGCTGGGGTGACAGCTTGACATGTATACAAAGCAGATCAGCAGTTCAAAGGCAAACAGGATTGAGGTCTAAGGTCCATGCAATATGAGAGCCATAACTGATCCTGTCTAAGGGGTGCACAGTGTGGCTGGGCACTGAGAGGAGGCTGGAAAGAACAGATGAATTAAACCAAGGATTGAAGAGGCTTCAGAAGAAGGATAACGCTAAACAGAATAATGCAGCCTGGATAGGCAATACACCACATAACTGGTGTCAGTACCCACACTGTTTGGGGGTTGTGGAAGGAAAGAAAGATCCCCACCGCCCCACCCACCCCGGTCCATTGCAGAAGGAGTTGGGTGCCACTACAGGTACCTGATACAGTATGGAGACAGAGGAGCAAGCCCATTCTTCAACAGCCCCCAGGGAGGATTGTGATGATTTCTCTCCTCAAGATAGCATCTGATATTAGAGCAGAGTAACACGAGGCTTAGAATGCAAATCCTAAGAGCGAAGGCTGGATGAGAAGACAAGATTTAGTAGAGACATTACCATGGCTTTCAAATATGGGATCAAGTTCAAGTTTAAGTTTATTAGAAATTGGCTCATGCCACAGCCAATACAAAACATTCAAAACAAATAGGCCCTGACAAGGGACTAATTTGATTAGGGGACACATAAAAAAAACAAGTTACAAACATAGCACTTCAACTATTAATCCATGTCTTTGCTCCTGCACGGAGCTGTAAAGCAAACAATCGACCCCCCCTGTAATTTAAAAAAAAAATACCTTTCCTTTATCCTTTATTGTGCTGGCAAATAGCCATGACAATTTGAACATCACAAAGTATTCAGAAATAAGTAAAAAATAAGTAAAAGAAAAGGCTAATGCTTTAATTAAAATAAGGCCATTTATGGAGCAAGACCGTCCTGAAGTTTCATCTTTTCCATCATAACTTACTTAGCAAAGTGGCAACAATCATATCTGCAAGCCATAAATGTGTTACCAATGGGGTAATGGGAAGGGATTAATGGCCCTAGAGGAACAGCCACACCACGCACACCCACATCTCCCGGCCGCGGGGCAAGCTCTGCCGTGGGAAAAAACACCCCTCAGGTTCTTATATGGTCCAACGTCTCTCACAGGAGAGACAAGGCCTAGGTCATCATTGGGGGGAGACAACGAGGCCCTGAGCAATGCCCCCGATCATCCACCACCACAGACACAGAGTCCCACACACTCCCTGGCTCTCCCACAACACCCACCCCCAAAACATACACCATGCTCCAGAAAAGGGAAAGGGGGAGCAGCAAGGGGTGTTACACAGTGGAGGAAGGAAGGGCTCAGGGGTCACAGGGGCCAGAAGGAGGAAAGGAAACTTATTCGGGGATGGGGGAGACGGAAGGGGGCCCACACACAGAAGGGTCACAAGGCCCATACACACGCTTCCTCACACACACACACAAACACACACGCACCCGGGACAACACATGCTACACTCACGCTCTCACACACCTCTCACTAAATCACACTCCCACTTGATTCGTAGAATTGCAGTTGCTTTTTCACCAAATGTAGGGGGCCAGTCTCACAGCTACGCTGATCACCGGCACCGCTTGTGAGACTTGGCCTCCCTCTTATACCATCAGCTCTGCCCTCGCTTCTCCAGCAAACGTTCCGAGCGTCGCGGCACTCCTGCGGGCCCCGCCCCCTTCTTACTGTGCACCACACATGATGGTGATGCCCTGATCACCGGCTGGGGAGTCCCCGCCCCTGCCGGCATCCTACGACTCTTCCTCCTCCCTCCCAATGGTCTGGGGGCAAGGATTCCCAAGCAGCTGCGACCCCCTATGGGCCGTCGCTGCCCCAAACGGTACCGGGCCCTGACAAAATGACACATATGTAGCAAGGGTGGCTGGTGGGTTTTGATGTTGGAGGGGCACTGGGGCAGTAAGGCCGGCGGGCCTAGGGGCAGAGTCAGGGGGACAGTAGGTGGATCCAGGGGGACGATAGGCCAGTGGCATGGCATAACCCAGCAGCAAGGAGTTCCCATGGTTAACACTGGATGGAAGAAAACACAGTCTACATGCACATCAAGCTTAAAATAAATAATTTATAAACCCAAAACACAGGGACCCATTCTTTCAAAGCACCCAAATCACAGCCTGAGTCCAATTTTACCACACACATTCCATTTCCAGCATTTTACACAGAATTGAAATTGCATGACTTGCAGTGACATCTCAGGATTTCCAAACCTCAATTTTACCACACACATCCCATTTCCAGGATTTTGAACACAGCTGAAATCACATGACTTGCAGTGACATCTCAGGATTTCCAAACCTCCATTTTACCACAAACAGTCCCTCCTGCACTAACCCACTAGTCCGCACTCCCCTCCCCGAGAACCCAGGAGTCCTGGCTCCCAGCCCCTCTACTCTAACCCTCCCCCTGTGTCCCCCCTCCCCCAAGCATGTCCCCCCTCACTCCCTCCTCCCCATGTGCCCCCAACCCCCCAGACCCCCCGCATTTTACTCACTGTGGGATGGCTCGGGGGCTTCTCTCCACTCCTCCACACCTCTCTCATCGGTCATTGTCACCTCCTCCTCGGCCTCCCATCCCCAGCATGCACGGCAGCTCCCAGACTCCCCCCCATACCCAGGCACCTGTGTTGGGAGCCCAGGTATGGACTGTCCCCCTGCCCAGCCCCCGCAATGAAATAGTGCCCCCTGCCAGCACTATTTCATTACGGAGTCCCTTTATGCGGAATGGACAGGGCTTCTAGCCACCCATTCCGCATAAAGGGAGAAAACGCCTCCCTTTTGACCCTGAAGGCTTCCTTAGGAAGTCTTCAGGGGTGATGGTGTGTGAGTCACTGGTTTGTGTGCACGCGTGACAATGTTCTGAGCCAGCTTGAAGAACCTTGTTGAAGTAGCAACCTTCTGAAGGTTACTACTTCAAACAATGTTCTTCAAGCTGGCTCCGCACATGAACCCAGGCTCGGGATGATGCAACTTTTTTTTTTCCGGTCGGCGAGGACTCGGCCCTGGGTGACTCCTGGAGCTGGGGGGGGCATTGCCCCTGATTCTCTGAGGGCACACTGCCCCTGATATATAACAAAATAGTTTGTAGATCCATTCTAATATGGGATCAAGGAATGTCCGCTAAAGTAAGAGTAATAAGTTATACACTCACAGAGAATATGAATGTTAAAATAGAAAAATTATTCAATTCAATATTTGCTAGAATTATTGTAAAAAGAGGCTCTAGTCAAGTGGCTCTAAGATCATCATAGATCAGGCAATCTTATTTATTTACAAGATTTATATCCCGCTCTCTCCCACCACAGGCAGCCCAGAGCAGCTAACAACAGTACATATAAATATAATAAAAACCAGTTCAACTATAAAATAGATCAATCATATAATACCCCATTCCACCCTCCCCAACCCCCCCCAACCTTCTCCCTCACCAAATGCCTGCTGGAACAGCCAGGTCTTGCAGTTCCTATGGAAGGCCAGGCGGTCCAGGGCCAACCGTGCCCCCACCAGGAGGGAATTCCAAAGGGGTAGCACAGCCATCGAAAACACCCTATTCTGTGTGGCCCCCCAGAAACCCCAGGGGACCTCTAACGAGGCACCCCTGGATGACCTCAGGGGCTGATCTAGAACCCGGGGGGTGAGGCGGTCTCGCAAATAAGCAGGGCCCAGACCGTGTAAGGCTTTATAGGTTAAAACCAACACTTTGAATCTGGCCCAGAAGACTATAGGCAGCCAGTGCAGAGAACGGAGCTCTGGTGTAATGTGCTCCTGACAGCCCATTCCCACCAGGAGCTGGGCTGCCATATTCTGCACCAGCTGCAGCTTCCGAGCCGTCACCATTAGTAGCCCCACGTAAAGCACGTTGCAGTAGTCTAACCTAGAGGTAATAAAAGCATGGATTATTGTGGCCAGGACCGGGACCAGAACCAAAACCAGCGGCCGAAGCCGCTGCACCAGATGTAACTGGCAGAAGGCACTCCTCGCCACAGTCTCCACCTGGAGCTCCAGGCGGAGCTGCGTACCTGGGACATCAGTGGAGGGCAGACTCCAACAATTGATGGAGCCATCAACTCCACCGACCTACCCACTAGCATCACCTCCATTTTGTCAGGATTCAGTTGCAGTTGGTTAACCCTCATCCAGTCCCCCACAGCTGCCAGACACAGGGTAAGCACCAAGACAACCGGGCCTGGGTCGATTGAAAATGAGAGGTACAGTTGGGTATCATCAGCACCCAACTGATGACACCTCACCCCGAACTCTCTGATCACCTCACCAAGCGGCAGCATATACACATTGAACAGGAGATGGGACAAAACTGAACCTTGCGGGATCCCACACGGGAGGTCTCGGTAAGATGAAAAACAATCACCGAGCACCACCTGCTGAGTTCTTCCAGTCAGGAATGAGCGGAACCATTCAAGAACGATCCCGCCCACACCCGCACTGCCCCGCAGGTGCGTTACCAACATCTCATGGTAAACAGTATCAAATGCTGCTGATAGATCTAATAGGACCAATAGGGTCAAGCGACCCCAGTCCTTTTCTCAGGGAAGGTCATCCACCAGGGCCACAAGTGCTGTCTCAGTGCCATGACCTGGACAAAAGCCAGACTGCGAAGGATCAAGATAACCAATGTGGTCAAAATGCCCCTGGAGCTGCTGAGCCACTACCCATTCAATAACCTTCCCTAAAAAGGGAAAGTTAGAGACAGACCAATAGCTGGCAGGGGAGTCAGCATCAAGTGATGGTTTCTTGAGCACCACCACCTCTTTGAGACAGCTCGGCACTCTGCCCTCCCGCAGGGAGGCGTTGACCACCCCAGCCAGCAACGACCCCAATATCTCCCGGCAGCTCTTAACCAGCCAGGAAGGGCACAGATCTAATTCACAAGAGGTGGCTCAAACAGCCCCAACCATCCCCACCACATCAGCGGGTGTCACCGACTGAAAGTAATCCCACAAAATCGGACAAGTCGGGGCTTCTATACCCTCTACCTCCTACACTGCACTAAGTGCGGCATCGAGATCGTGGTGAATCTGAGCAATTTTATCTGTGAAATAATCTGCAAAAAGGTCACAGTGGACGGAAGATGACTCAACCCCTGGGTTGAGGGAGTCCGAACTGACCAGCCCCCGCACCACCAGGAACAACTTCGCTGGACAGGATTTTGCAGATGCTATGAGGGCAGCAAAGAACTCCCTCTTTGCTATCCGCATAGCTACAGCATAGGCTCGTAAACTAGCTCTATGTCGCAATCTGTCGGCTTCAGTACAAGATCGATGCCACCATCGCTCCAACCGTCGCTCCAACCATCGCCCTTCTTGCTTCAGGACCTGCAGCTCCTCAGAGAACCAAGAAGGCCTGTGGGGCCACCTGGGCAACGGATGCCTGGGAGCCATTTGATCGATGGCCTCCGTCAGCAAGATATTCCAAAGCTTAACAAGGTCATCGATGAGATGGTCGTCAAGGTCAATTAATCAATCAAAGATTTATTTGTTTAGCCTTTGGCCATAACAGTAATGCTGTACAATTCCTTGTACCAAAGACTATTAAAACACAACAATATACATAATACAAACTAAAATAAATTTGCAGAAGGATAGTTGTTTAATTTGTCTTCCAAATCCTCACCTATCATACCCTTGTAAAATCACAGCCAAGGGGAGGATTTGGAACAGGGCTGGAGCTGCCACAGGCAAGCCCACTCCTGAACATCCCCATGTCAAATAAACTACCCTATATGGTACAGGGTGCCTTACCCTTCCCGGGGCTTGTGGCAGCACACTTGACCCCTGCAAAAACAGTCCCAAAAACTGGATGTATAGAGAAAAATGTACAAGAGCTAATATGCAGAATATAATGCTTCATTTGGGAGCCATAACAATAATATATAATAAAATACAACAAAATCAATAAAATACCGAAATATAACATCTTTTACCCCTGTATATTTTTAACCAAAGCACATATTTGGTCACTGGGAGAAACTGAGAAATTTTTTGTGGGGGGGACCGATTCCCATAAGACCCCCATATATCTATATTATGCAATCCCTTAATATGGTGACAAGATGCCTTGCCCTTCCCGGGGCTTATGGCGGCACATTTGACCCCTGCAAATGCGACCCCACTTTCACTCCAGTGATGGGGAAATATTTGAGTGGATACAAACAGCATATGACATATATTACTGAGTTTATGCAGAAGTAGGAAGGGTTATTTTCCAGGTATCCACACAGGAGTCCTGCTAGAAACCTCTTCCTTGAATGAAGATATCGATCCGATCCTAAGCATAAATCGATTTGATTTAAAGGGATTCCAGGTCGTTAAGGTCAGAGGGTAATTCCCCCAGAGCACCTAGAAACTGCACCGGGTCCATCAGCCTCCAGGGACAGACCATCCTAAGAGGTCCCACACTTTGCCAGGGGCAGACATGTACTAGAAGGGTGGTCTGTAGGAGGTAATGATCCATCCATGACAAGGACACAGTTGATATCTCCCCCATTAACAGAACACCCGCCTCAAGGTCGGTGCAGAAGATGTGTTGAGCCGTTGACCCCCTGGGATGGGCCTGTGGTTGCCATGGTGGCCATGAATACATGCTCAGCTCCCCCAAGCACAGCATCAGCGTGAATGTTGAGGTCCCCCACGACTATCATCCTGGAGGACCGCAGCACCACTTCCGACACTGCCTCTTCCAGAGCATGTAGGGAGGCCGCTGTACTGGTAGACAATAAACCCAAGTTGCATAAATCCCCTTATACAAGATCCTGGTTTGATAGAGACTGTAAGGAAGCAAAGAGACACCTTGGTAAATTGAGAACAATCTGGAAAACCAATTGCCAGGAGCAAACATGGAAAAGCTTTATTGAAGCAAGAAGGGCATATAAGAAACTGCTACAAGATAAAAAGAAGCAAAATCAAGATAAAATATGGGCCAATTTATATGTAGCAGCAGCTACAAAGGATACATCCAAATTTTGGAAGATCATAAATAGAACACTTAATAACAAGAGTCAAAGCCGGCAGGAACAAATAACTGAGAATGCCTGGGTGAGCTATCATGAAAAAGGCTTCACAAAGAATAGTATTATATCAACAGAGGAAGCCCTTTCTCCTTGTCTATCCAATGACATAGGAGAAGTGGAATCTCCACCCACTTTAATAATTACAGAAAATTACAGATCTTGGATTATATTTCAGCCCCCAAAAAGGGGAAAGCACCAGGATTGGACTATATGCCCCCAGAAGTTTTTACAGAATTTGCTGAATGGTGAGCACCAGTCCTAGTTAAGCTTTTCTCCTTCATTAATCGGTATAAACAGTTTCCAGAAAGCTGGAAAATCTCCATAATAATACCTATATACAAACAGGGGAGTAGAATGGATCCTGAGTCTTATAAACCTACTCCCCATAGTAGGGAATATATATACAAGGTGTGTCCTAGAGCAACTGCTAAGTTGGACAAATGGGAATTAATAGCGGAGGAACAAGCTGGCTTCAGGCAGGGTCGCTCAGTTACAGATCATTGTTTTACATTGATTCATCTGATTGATAAGTACATGAGGATCAGACGAGGACACCTGTTCGCAGCATTTATAGACTTTTCAAAAGCCTTTGACACAGTGGACAGAGTTATTTTATGGAGAAAAGTGGCCAATTTGGGCCTAAATAGAGATCTCTTGGACCTAATATTAGACTCCATGAAAATACGACAGCCAAAATAAGGTTAGATAATGATGGAACGTTATCAAGAGAATTTCCGGTCCAATTAGGGGTGTGTCAAGGCTGCTTATTGGCACCTATATTATTTAAAATATTCATAAACGATCTTGTAGCTCTGATTACTAACACTGCAACATTGTCCCCGAAAATACAAGAATGACCTGTAGCATGCTTGTTGTATGCAGATGATGTTCTGAATCTCTCCCAGACAAAAAAGGGACTTCAAGATAACCTCCACAAATTACAAATCTATTGTGTGGAAAATAAATGAGGGTCAATATAGTAAAATCACAGGTGATATGTCTATTGTTTATTGGGTTTATTGTCTATTCTAGTTAAGACTGTTCCAAGTTCTCCTACTAATTCCACATAATTTATGAGTGTATTATTATCATTACTTACAAGGAATTTCCTTTTTTGCTCTTGTACCTTAGGTTGCAGCATCAAAGGGTGATTTCAGACGTAACGGGGCCCGTTGGCCCCGTACCGAAATCACCCTAGTCATTCCCCGCCGGGGTCACCCCGTCACGCCGCAACAGACGTGCTGGGGAGATCCCGGTGGGGAATCTGGGAGGGGCCGGGGCCGCGCGGCGCAATGTGCGGCCTCACGGCCCCGCCCCCTCCACGCTCCCGCCGCCCGCCCTCTGGGGAGACGGGTGGACGGCGGGGCCAATGAGGCCGCCGCGTCGGGCCGGATTCGCCACGGCCCGGGGTCCCACTGGTGATCCCGGGCTGTGGCACCCGACCAGACGAGATGCCGGGGTTCACCCCGGCATGAGATTGCATTCGACACGCGGAGGCCTCCGGTCCCCCCGCTTCGGCTGCTCACGCGTCGAATGCAATCCCCAGCCGTGGTAACATCTGGGGGGAAACATCCGTTTCCCCCAACAGATGTGACGCTATCACAACCACCACGTGGAATTGAGCGTGGTTCACTGTGATATCATCACGTCTGAAAATACCCAAAGTTGCCACTTTCATATAAGTTGCTGCTGTCCATTTTAATTGTCGGGTTGGAGGAAAGATTTTATCATTATCCCTTGACAAATTTCTCGGGGTCTGCAGGGAAGCATTTATCTGCATACTCACTGTTAGTGGATCTTGCGCACTCTCTGGCTTGGAGATGAATATTCAGGGTTTTTTAAAAGGGAGAAGGCAAAAACAGAGACTATGGCGAGATCTAACACACTTGCTCCCCTGATTTCACCAGTCAAATCTGATTCAAGACAGTCATTTAAGATGGCCAAATTATGATGTGCCAATATTTCTAACAGTTGCTCCTCTGTCTTATTAATAATTAAGTCCTTAGATGATCTAGAGGGGATCTCTACTATCTCATGTAGAGCATTATCCCCATGGATGAGTTCTTGGAGACCTGTTCTTGCATTTAAATCTCCTAACCAGATCAAAGCAGCATTAGGATAGTTGAATTCTATTTGTTAAAAAAAAAATCTAGTTGGTATGGGAGCACCGGCCTGGCCCTGAGCACCGGTGCAGTGACACTGGCACGGCATCGGACAGATGCCCGCCTCACCCATTGCATGAGCGCTGCCCTCCAGAGGTATTCTGCCCTCTGCCGCCATGCCCCAGGAGGATGGACCGGAGACTCTGCAGGCAGTGCAGGGTAATCTGCCAGAGCAGCATGCACAGCAGCAGGAGGTCCATGCCCAGGAGGTGCAGCAGCTCGGCCCTGGTCTGTAGGTCCTTTCCCCCCAGCAGCATGGTTCTGCTGCTTCGCACTCCCTGCCACACACTGGTATCACGGGAGCTCCACCGTGTGCACCCAGCCCGGGATCGCCGTTCTCTGTGTGCTGCACGGTCCCGTGCTATAGCCCCTCTGCCTCATGCCCAACCGGCTGCAGCGTATTCCTTATGTACTGTGTAGGCCGGTGGGGTCAGGGCAGCAATTGGTGCTGCACAGGGGGTGTGCTGGGGAATCAAGTGGGTGCCGGGTCCAGCTGAGCATCCCTGCGAGCAGGCCGGCCACATTCCCGCCAGGGGGATGGGACTGCGCGCACCCCTGGGTACCCCTGCCTCCGCAACCACACTGCCGTCCCCTCAGCCTGTGTTCGCCTTTGCAAGCTGCAACAGTGCACACCGTGGATACAGTGCCTGGCTCGGCTCCACACCCTGGTGCAGTGCCCAGCCGTGGCCCCCTTCCAAATCTCCAGCTGTGTAGCATCCCTTCTGTCTTGTGCATGGGTTGCGGGTTGGTCTCCCTGTGCGGACATGCTGTTGTCGGCCCTCTGGCTGAGCCCCGATGTGCAGCTGTTGGTGGGTGAGCCCCTGTCGGCGGGGGATGGCTTCCGGCTCCTGTTGCAGTACACATGGACGATGGGTCACCAAGTTGGGGCCCCAGCATGCCGGGCCCATTCCCTCGAGCTTGCCTTCACCCCCCCTGTGCCAGCCTCCTTGGGGGCACCCACCCGCCATTGTCATGCCATGGACCCACCATTGTCGTGCCGTGGACTCGCCTGCTGATGGAGCTACCCGGGTATGGCCTCGTCTTGCTGTCAGGGGGCCCCCCTGTTGCTGCCTGTACACCGACAGACTTCTGCATGCACGTGGCATCCTGCGCACACCCACGGACGTGGGGGCTGTTATGTGGTACCTGGGCTTGCTGGCCCCCAATATTGGTGGGCCGCTCCAGACCAGGGTCCCCTCCGCTGTGGAGCTCGCCGCCCTTCCAGCTGTACGGGCTGCAGCCGCAGGTGCAGATCCACTACTTCTGCACTACCTGGTGGATGCTCATATGCGCTCCTGAGGCTTCCGAAGGGGTCTGTTTGCCTGGGAGGGTCTAGCGTTGGGGATGCCACCCCGGGAGTGCTCACTGGACCGTCCATGAGCAGACCCTCACCACCACCCACTCACTGCCACCCTGGTACCCGGGACAATGCATAGCCGTCCCTGCACCTGTGCCTCCGATCGGACTGTGCGCTGCCGTCTGTATTGCTGCTGGCTGCCGCCTGGAGTCCCTGGACCGCATGGCCCTCTTTGTGACCACTTCCATGCATGGGCGGTCCTGTGCCCTCCTGGTGTGCCTCTTGTGCCCAGTTGTGGGTGCCCCTGTGCCCCCCTGCTCTGCCTCTCTGTGCTTTGGGGCCCGCTTTCCCCTGGATCCTATAAAGTTATGTTATGTGATGTTCTGTCCTGCCTTGCCTCTGTTGCTGCTGTGGCAGCTGAGTGCCCCATCCCCTTTGGTGGCCCTCCTGCCCCCATCCATGTGGTTGTGTGCAGGGGGTGTGCCTGGGGTATATTGGTGGGCTCCGGGCCTGTGGGGTGGACGTCGGCTGTGAGGTGTGTGTTCCCCTGGCTGCTTCCCTGCTGCTGCCTGGGGTTGTTCAAGGGGTTATATTGGCAGTGGGTGGTCGGCCAGGCAACCCCTGGCCTCGCCTGTGTGTTGGTGTGGCCCTGCCCCTCCCCTCCGCTCTCCTCTGATGTTGCCCCCTGTTGGTGTGGGACATCTGTGGTGGTGGCAATGGATGGGCGGCAGCATCATGGGTGCTGGGCGGCTGAGCGTGAATAGGGATTGATGTGGACCCAGTCTGTGGCCCGACCAATCCCCCTTCATGCAGGGGCTGGGGTGCTCCTCGGGGGGGTGTCTGTCAGCGTGTGGGGTGTGCCCCTGGTGGTGTCGCTGCCCCCAGCCCTCCCAGGGCCCATTGGTGTGGGCGTTCCCCATTGCCCTGTCCCTTCTCTCCTGAAGCTACTGTTGTCGTGCTGCTGGTGATCTTGCGCCTGGGCGCGATGGTCCTCCAGCTGGAACGGGCAGTGTGGGATATATGGGTGGCGGGGCAGCTGTTTGATGGCATCCGTGAGCATGCTGCCTGTTTGCTGGGCCCTGTGCCTGTGTCCCTCCATGGGGGTGTACTTGCACAGGTGTTTTCTGGGTGTTTCTCGAGGTGGCTGTTTGGCCGCTGGATCTTTGCGGCCCCCCCCCCCGTGGCGCTGTCTGTGTAAATGTCTCCCTGCTCGACGGCACCGGGTGTTAGCTGGGTGTGCTCACCTACCCGTCCACACCCATCTCCACCCATCGGCGCTGCTGCACCATCCATGTAAAAAAGGCCTATATCATTTGCCAAGGACTTTAGGGCATAATTGATCTTTATCATTTGTACCTCAATAGGATAATTCCCCATCCCTATTTCTTGTGATTGTGATGTCTCTGTGATGGGGAGGATTCTAAGGAACTTATCTCTTTTGTTCCATCTGGACCTGCCTGTGTGAAAAACTGTGTAAGTATGGCCTGAGTCAAGGGAAGTGTCTTTTTTCTAACTGCCTGTGTCACTTTGTCCATATTTAATTTTAAGGGTACTGAGGAAGGGGAGTCAAGAGGGAGAATAGTTCTGGAGTGTAGGCAAGTTCTTCCCCACCCACCGTAAAATACCAGCAGTACAAAACAAGCTGTGCAATACAGGATTTTTGAGTAGAGCTTACCCTTCTTGGGGCTTAGGCTGTTGACCCTTGGCCCGTGCAACTTAGGCAGCACCAAACACAACTGGGAAGTACAGAATTTAGAGTAGGTCTTCCCCCTCATGGGGCTTAGGCTGTCAACCTTTGACCCCTGAGACTTAAACAACTAAATATGGGGAAAAGCAGTACAGAATCTTTGGTACGGCCTGGCCCTTCCTAGGGGATAGTAATGCAACCCATGTTCCCTGTATTAGAAACACAGGACAAGAAATAGAATGACAAAGGGACTGATGTAACTCCACCCTACTTAAGGTTAGCTAACTGCCTTAAGACCTCTAGAATGTTAGCAGGTAATAAACAAAATTACAAAACAATCATTTCCCTATATAGGGAGCAAGCTAAACATAGCTACTATGATAATCCAAACACAGCCCTGTGCCAAAATAATGCCAAATACATAACTCATTGCCCTTAGAAAACTAGTGCAGATAGGTCTTGCCCCAGCATTAATGACAGAGCAATTCTTAGACAGTCATACAAGTTAGATTAAATGCCTTTCCCTTCCCAGGGCTAAAGTTGACAGCTCTTGACCAGATCCCCTTTTCCAGGGCCAAGCTTCCAAGGGCTCCTAGATACCAAACCCTTAAGCTTGGTGCCTTTAAGCATGCAGCTGAGTTTGGCTCTGGGCCCCTGTTCCAAGCTACTTCCTCAGTAGGGTGGGAACTCTCCAAAGGTAGCTTCAGTCTACAGGTTATGGCTTCCACTCCTTGCTTGACCTCTTAACAACACTTGTTTGAGCTCCTTAAGTCCTCCACGTTCTCATCTTCTTAGACTCTCCAAGGACTTCTTAATCAAAAAGGGGTGCAGTCACAGCTGCCATGGCCCACCAGCAATGGCCGACACCCTCTGGCTGTCACCCAAAGGGCTCCAGGCCCTGCAGAAATACCTGTGAGGAGAGGAGGAAGACCAAAGAGCAATTGGCAGGACAAGGGCAGCTCTCCCTTCACACTCTCCATTCCAGCAAAAGCCTCCCCCAGCTGCAACCACACACACCCAAAAGGCCTCCAGGCCCTGCAGAAATACATGTGGGGGGAAGAGGAAGGCCAAAGAGCAATTAGCCAGGCAAGGGCAGCTCTGTCCCTTCACACTCTCCACTCCAGTCCAGCTGCAACCACAAATATGTTAAAAGCTGCAATAAAGCACCTGGAAATAATTATTCACCATTACCCCAGAGGGTAGGACAAGAGACAGTGAGCTTAAGATACAGAAAGCTAGAGTAAGGATAAATATTAGGGAAGACTTCCTAACTGTCAGAATAGCTGAGCAGTAGAACAAGAAGCTGAGGGTGGCTACAGAACCTCCTATATTAAAGGCTTTAAAAAAGAAGCTAGACAAACAACTGTCTGGGATGGTTTGGGTCTAGCTAATCATGCCAGAGGGCAGGGGATTGGCCTAGATACCTTTGAGGTCCCTCCTAGCCATTGGACTTTATAACAGCTGGCTATGGAGGGCCCTACCTGATGAGGAGTCCTCTTGGGATGCAGCCAGCTTTTCATAAGAGGTATGAGGGGGTTTCTAGCGGAACTAGAAAAAGTACAGAGAAGGGCAAAAAAATTGATCTAGGGTATGGAACAGCACCCATATGAGGAGAGGCTTGATAGGTTGGGGCTCTTCAGCTTGGAAAAGGAACGGCTGAGAGGGGACATGATAGAGGTCTATAAAATCATGAGTGGTGTGGAACTTGTAAACAGGGAACGGTTATTTACCTTCTCAACTAGTACTAAAACTAGGGGACACTCCATGAAACTCACAGGTGGCAGAGTAAAAACAAACAAAAGAAAGTATTTTTTCACTCAGCATACAATTAGGTTGTGGAATTTACTGCCAGAGGCTGTGGTAAGGGCCAGTACTATAACTGAGTTTAAAAGAGGTTTGGACAAGTTTCTGGAAGATAGGTCCATTAGCACCTATAGCCATATAGGATTGGGGAATAAAGCCCTTTACTGTTGAGAGCCTGGGGATGACCCACAGGGAATTGATATCATGGTGACCTGTTGGGTGCTTTTCCCAGGCCCCCGTGATTGGCCACTGTCTGACCCGGTATGGCACTTCTTATGTTCTTATGTGTTTACAGGGAGCAGAACAGCCGCTTCTTCTACACACCCAGGGCCGGCCCAAACACAGGGTGGCTCGGGGTGACTGCTCCAGGCCCCACTCCAGCTCCTGGACTGACAGTGGCCTGACAGTGGCCGGGAGCTGGGGACCCTGAGCACGCCGCCGCCCCCGACTGACTCCGACTGAGAGGCAGTAGAGGGAGCCAGCAGAAGTGAGGGAGAGGTAGAGACCCCGCCTCTCCCACACTCCGTGCCCCCCCCTGCTGCCTGTCACAGTCTCAGCCAGGGGAAATGAGGGAAAGAGCGGCAGAGCCCCACTTCTCCCTCATTTCCCATGGCCGAGAGACTGACAGGCAGGGGGGACACCCATGGAGTGAAGGAGAGGTGGAGCCTCTGCTTCTTCCCTCACTTCCGGCGGAAGTGAGGGAGAAGCAGGCAGAGGCCTTGCCTCTCCCTCATGCAACTGGCCCCCTCAACTGCCTGGCTGTTTCGGCCAGGGGAAATGAGGGAGAGGTGGGGCCTCTGCCGCTCTCTTCCTCGTTTCCCCTGGCCGAAACTGTAACAGGCAGTGGAGGGGGGACAGCGGAACTCCTGGTGGTGGCAGGCACCGTGGCAGCAGGTTTAATCTGCTGTCACAGTGCCCTCCCCACCTGAAGCTCTGAGCCCGGCGTGGGGCCCATGCCAGAGGTGGTGGCAGTGGCAGCGGATCAGGTAAGTAATCTGAATGGCCGCTCAGGCTTGGGGATGGGCAGAGAGTGCCCCTCCGTCCATCCCTGAGCATAGGCCCAGGTAGCGTTCCACCCCTGGGCCTGGGAGCACCCCCTGAGGTGGGAAGCACCCCTATAAAGATAGCAGCCCCGCATTTGTTCCCTGCCCTGGGCCCCGCTTAAGTTAAGTCTGGCACCTCCACAATGTTACTATACTGTGCCTTAAGGTACACAGCTCTACAATGTTACTATACTATGCCTAAGCACAAGGTCCTCTGTTCCTGTTGTACCAGGATCCCTTCCCTCCCCCATTTTGCCTACATAGGCTCCCCTAACGAAGTCATACTTTCTATCTCTCTTGATTGGGTTTCAGCCCTCCACCCACCCTACTTTTGCTGCTAGGAGACTCCTGCTTCTTAGTGGCTTGTGATGTGTTTGTCTAGCTCCACCTGTTTCTGGGTAGTTCTGTACTGGCCATTCCCTCCTTCTCCCTCCAGGCCCATCCATTCAGCACCCAGAGAGCAGCAAGTGCTGGGCTCACTCAGTTGGTCTTGGGTTTCCAGAAAATTGTGCCAGACTCATTTTGGAGGTGGTGTGTAGGGTTGCCACCTACATATATTTTTTTCAGGTGACTTATGAAAAATACATGTTACAGGGCCTGCATTGGCACCTATGACACCAATTCAGGTCCTGCAACATGTATTTTTCATAAGTGGCCTGAAAAAATATACATAGGTGGCAACCCTAGTGGTGTGACCAGGGTACTTTCTGTTCAAGGGTTCTGACTATTAAGTATTTACATACAACCAGCAATGTGCTTGGCACTGAATAATGATTAGAGACAGTTTCCTGCCTTGAGGAGCCTATGTAGCTGGACTACTGGCAGTCCTCCTTGGAGGAGGGCCAAATGCCTAAATGGGAATAATAACTAGTCCCACTGCTACAACCATACCTCTCAGCCCCTGTACTGAAAAGAGGGACAGCAACACTCAGAAAGAGGGACATCATTTGCATAAAAGTTGCATATGTTAATTTGCACATGCTTATGTAAATGTACACACCAACCAGTGGCGGCCCTCGCCTGAGGGCGCTTGGGGCAGTGCCATGCTCCTGCTCTCCCCCTGTCCCCCCCTCCCGGTGCCGCACAGTCTGCACTGACAGAGCGCTCACTGACTGAGTGCTTTGTCTCTGTCGGGTGGCTGAAATTGACATTTGAGCGCCGCGCTGCTCTGACTACTGCAGTCAGAGCAGCCCGGTGCTCTGATGTCAATTTCAGCTGCTGGCAGAGACAGAGCGCTCAGTCAGTGAGCGCTAAGCCTCTGTCTGGGACCTGACTCCCTTCTGGTACTCTAGAGTCTGGAATCCCAGAAAGGACAAACTTGAACTGAACACGAGCCGGGCGGCTCAGCGTTCAGTCCAAGTCCCGCTGCTGAGAAATCAAATTTCCCGCTTGCAGTAGCTTTGCATTGAGCCCTATGGGCTCAATGCAAAGCCTCACCTGGGTGTTCGGTGGAGGCTCTCAGCGGCGAGATGTGCTGCAGCGCGCATGCTTGAACTGTTGAGCATGCGTGCCACAACCCATCTTGCCGCCGAGCACCTCCACTGAACCCTGAAGTCTCACCTGCCTGGTGCCTGCCTGCCTCCAG